>BLSH010046019.1:127018-146483 GCA_018402905.1 Glandirana rugosa | reverse complement strand
CGCCAGATTACATATATCCTGCGTGTTTCTCCCGTAATTGAAGGAGCGTAGGCGCGATATCGGCTTACTGCCGATGTCGCGCCGAGATTTTACGGCCCTCCTGCAGTTATCTGCAGGAGGGTAAGCCGAGCACGACCCGCGCGAGGGCGCCCGCGCTCGCCGTGCACGTGCGCGGCGAGCGCGGGCGCCCTCGCACGGGCGCCCAGTCCGCCTGGGCTACAGGCGGCCTCTGGGCGCTAGAGGAATGTCTGTCCTCCTTGCCCCTTGGCGGCTTCATTTGTGCCGCCAAGGGGCAAGACGCGCGCCCAGCACGAGCCGAATGGGAGGACGTCTATTGACGTCCTCCCGGCATTTTAGAGCCGCGCTGTAGCCGTCATTCGGCTATAGCGCGGATGCGAGGAAGTTAATGCCCTCTTTGTGCGTCCTATATACATTAGACCGCAGGGGCAAAGTAATGCATATACCACATGCGTACTTTCACAGGTAATAAGGTTTTTTATTTCATATACACGTCCCTTCTTTTCATATTATTTTTTGCGAAATGACAGGCCCTACATTTTCCACATGCCGAAAGACCTTACTTTCAGGCCATAGTGCTGACTGTATCAGAGGATCAATCATTTTTTGCACTACTCTGCCCCCAAAATTTGGTGCCTTCCTATAGACAAAAGATGGTTTATTGGGGAGTACAGTTTTCAAAGTCCTGTCCTGTTCAATAGAACATGCCAATGTCGGAAAAATATATGTTCCACCTCACGATATTGGTAATTGAAGTCAGAGATGAAGCTCCACTGCTTGCTCTCTTTCCTGTCTCTTTGTTCCTTGACTGCCAGCAACCTGCTCCTTTTTTCCTCTAGCAATTTCTGGATCTCCTGATCCAATTGTACCATTGTATATCCCTTCTGTATTAACTTTTGTTTTATAATGTCTCACTGCTGTAGGGTAGGAAATGCCCAGCTGATGTACAATTTCTCCTAATCCTTGTAAACTGTCAATGGGGGATATTCCTCAGCCACGAGGGATGGTGGCCACTCATGATAGATAAATAACTATTTCTATCTGCAGGTTTAAAATAAACCTTGGCGGCCAACCTATCCCTATCCCTGAAGATATTCAAATCAAGAAAGTTAATATCAGTATTACTAAACTGGTAATCTAATTTTATGTTGTTATAGTTGCTATTTAAATGACACGTAAATTGATGGATCGTCTCCTCCGATCCCTCCCAAATAAAAAACAGGTCATCAATCTCCTGTAAAAATGCAGTTCTGGTCTACTCTTATTAAAAACGTAACTGTCTTCCCACTCTGCCATAAATAAACTGGCTAAACTTGGTGCGAATTTGGCACCCATTGCAACACCACTTCTTTGGCTAAAAAATATGTTTTGATACCAAAAATAATTTTGGGAAAGACAAAAATCTACAGCTTTCTGTAAAAAGACCTTCTGTGCATGTGGTAGATCTTCACATTTGCTAAATGCCCAATTTAAAGATAGCAAGGCATCATCATGGTTGATGTTAGTGTACAACGATGATACATCAGCTGTCACTAGCCAGGTAAGGACCATCTCCTTTAACTTGACATAATCCAATAGTATTAGCAGATCTCTGGTATCCTTTAAGTATGCACGAGTCTTAACGACACTAGGCTGCAAAAATGGATCTAAATATTCCCCCAATCTAGCTGTGACCGATCCTATCCCATTCACAATAGGGCAGGGGGGGGGGTTTGGTCACACTCTTAAGTATTTTGGGCAAAGTATAGATCAGGGATATGCAAATAGCGGACCCCCAGCTGTTGCAAAACTACAAGTCCCATCATGCCTCTGACTCTGGGTGTCATTCGTGTGGCTGTCAGAGTCTTGCTATGCCTCATGGGACTTGTAGTTCTACAACATCTGGAGGTCCACTAATTGCATATCCCTGGTATAGATTATAGGTAGGGATGGGCTGAACACCCCCCGGTTCGGTTCGCACCAGAACATGCAAACAGGCAAAAAATTAGTGCGAACATTCGAACACTGTTAAAGTCTATGGGACCCGAACATAAAAAATCAAAAATGCTAATTTTAAAGGTTTATGTGCAAGTTTTTGCCCTAAAAAGTGTATGGGGACCCGGGTCTTGCCCTAGGGGACATGTATCAATGCAAAAAAAAGTTTTTAAATCAATCGTTTTTTCAGGAGCAGTGATTTTAATAACTGCTTATCGGGCTGCCTGGGACATAATTGATGACAGATTTGGTAATCCATTCGTAGTAGGAAAATCCTATCATGACAAAATACAAGCATGGCATGAGATTGCCACCAAGGGCAGTAAAGATCGCTGTGAGTTTGTAGATTTCCTAAGCAGCATTGAGTCAGCCATGCCTTATGTTCAAGGTTTACAAGCTCTAAATGACTGCACTGAAAATCAAAAGATAGCAGCCAAGCTACCAGAGTGGTTGAGTTCACGTTGGAATAGAGCTGTCACAAAGTACAAAGATAAATACAGAGCATTCCCTGATTTCAGGTACTTTGTCGAATTCCTCAACAAAGAAGCTAGAATTGCATGCAACCCGATTGCCTTGCTACAAGCAATAAAGCCAACAGAACAAGAAAGATCTAAGCAAACAGATCAAGATTATTTTAAATCGCAACACAATCAACGTTCAAGTGCCAAAGCCTTTAATACTAGTTCTAGTGAAAGGACTAGCATTATGTGGACTTTTGTAAGAGACATGACCACACTCTTCATAAGTGTCGCAAACTTATGGAAAGACCAGTGGAAGAAAGAATGAAGTTTGTACAGTCAAAGAATTTGTGCTTTGGCTGCCTCAAAATCGGTCATAACTCCAAAAATTGCACCTCCAGAACTGTGTGTGATAAATGTGAACGGCGTCACCCAACATGCCTACATCAAGATCGAGAGAATAAAGATCAAGAACAAAGAGTCAGAACGAATCCAGATCAGACAAAGGCCATTCATGGACCCGCAGAAAGAACAGAAGACACAAGAGTCTATGCAAGTGACTTCCAACAGAGTTGTCCAAGAAAGAAGTAACACCCATACCTCATCAATTATCAATTATTACATTATACTAAATAAGTAGAAAGCTGGGATTGGCACTACTAGTAATATTTAAATATCCTACTTCTCATGTATTTCTAATAGGTGATGAATGGAATCACTCATATCCAAATCTAGGAAATAACCATTGCTGAATATCTATAAGAAAACTGTAAACCTTATAGACAATTTAGTTATCTTAATGTGCAAAACAGTGCTAGTGAGGTAGTAAATTGTTTCAATCTTCAATTGTAGGTCCTATAACATCCGTTATACCAAACTGATGCAGTGATAAAAATCCAATATCAAACTAGATTCTGTGCAACTATCACCTGGTAAGGTGCTAAGTGCTATAGTGTTATACAAACAGTGTGCCAACAATGCAGCAGTGAAATATAACAATGAAAGTAAACCAAAAAATGATTAATTAATCCAGCATAATAAAATCAATACAAACTTGCAGTACAGAGTAATTGAACTTAGAAAGTGCTCAGTGTTAGTAAGTGCAATATATCCAGTCCTTTTTGTAGTCGAAGACTATTCCTGCAGTGAATAAGGGATATGACCCTATTGTTGTGATGGATCAAGTCTATCACCCAAATGTTGGTAGGGGCCTGGAGATATTCAGTAATAGTCTTAGGCAGTCCGAGGTCTGGGGAGCCACAAACGCGTGGGAACTCATGCTCCCCTTGGTCCCCTACTTACCGGAAAGCGCCACCCCTGCAGGGGTAAAGCACTTGGGCGCCTAATCCGGCCGACCCTGCTTCTGGTCCGGGTGCTCCGTTGTCTGCTGTGAGCTGTAGTCCTCCACCCACAGATGTGCTTTCCTCCTCCTCCAAACAGGTGAAAAAAATGAAAGGCAGCCCAATAGTGTAGTATTTTGAAAAAATTCTGAAGTTTATTAAAAGCCGTTCTAGAACAAGGTATGGCTTACTGATAAAATTATGAATGGCTAAAAACGAACACTAAAATAGAGATAACAAAACGTACACTCTCTGGTGTCAGCACTGCTCATCCTGTCTTGTGGGGCACAGGGCTTCTTCCCGCACTCTTCCTGGTGCAGCCAGCGTGCGTTCCACCGAACGGACTCACTGAACCGTAAGCGACGATTAACGTGAGTCCGGCTCTGCCTTACGTGTTTCGCCATAGACATCTTTTAAGATTGTGTCCAGCCAGAAATTGATTGGTCTACAAGTAAGAGGCATCAAGTCTGAAATAAAAATTTAATTTCCAACAACTTATACCAGAGATTACATACCTGCCAATAGATCCCATATACCCACATGTGACACTGCAAGGAACTGATCCCACCTAGAACACCTAGCAGATGAAATGTTTCCTGAACTTGACTGTGAAGTAGGGTGGTTAATAGGCTATAACTGTCTTCAAGCCTTACTGCCCAGAGAGGTTCTCAGAGGTAACAAAAGACCATCCATTCGCACAGAGATCTGTATTGGGTTGGAGCATCATTGGATACCATAACTCTGACAATGGCTGTAAAGATGAAATTGGTGTGAGTCATAGGATTATCATGAAGCAAGTTTTACCTGCTGTCAAACCATCTCTAAAATTGAAATCTGAAGTCTACTTTGTGTGTAGGAACAAAGTGAAGGAAATATTCACTCCAGCAGATATACTGAAGGTTTTTGGGTCAGGTTTTAGTGAATGGATTAGGGAAGAAGTTTTTGTGTCACAAAGGGACTTGCAGTTTTTGGCAACATTAAAAGAAAGAATTAAGCAAAGGCAAGATGGACACTATGAAATGCCATTGCCCTTTAAAGACAAGAGACCAGAATTGCCAAACAACAAAGCTTGTGCAGAACATAGACTCAAATGTCTAGAGAAATGTCTGAAGAAAGATGAGCAATACTACAAGGACTACATGGCTTTCATGAAGGACATAATAGTAAGAGGCAATGCTGAAAAGGTCCCAGGGACAGATATAAGCAGTGAACCAGCATGGTATATCCCTCATCATGGGGTTTACCACCCCCAGAAACCAGGCAAGACACGGAATCCCTACTATCAGTGTATCGCATGAAAGTTCACCTGTTTGGTGCTGCTTACTCATCTGGATGTGCAAACTTCGGGCTCAAGCACCTTGCCACACAAGGTGAAGCCATGTTTAATTAAGCTACAGTGAAGTTTATACAACACAATTGTTATGCTGATGATGGTCTTACAAGTGTAGACACAGAGGCAGATTCTATCCAGCTTGTGAAGCAAGCCAGGGATCTCTGCAATACCGGGAAACTTTGCTGGCACAAATTTGTCGCCAACAGCAAGAAGGTGATGGGCACAATCCCAAAGGTAGAATGTGTTGAAGGTGCAACTGACTTTGATTTGACCCCAGATGAACCTAAAATTGAAAGGACACTAGGGGCCCAATGGTGCGTAACTGCAGACAAGTTCCATTTCAGAGTCTTAGTAAGGGCTAATTTTAGTCAACGGAGATATGAACATAACCCAGCTGACCACGCCTCTCGTGGACTCACTGCAGAGCAACTTTTAGAGTCGATCTGGTTCACTGGACCAAGTTTTCTATGGCAAAGAGAATTCTCTGAAGAAGAACAAGACATTAAGGTGGGAGAGATTGATAATGGAGACCCAGAACGCAAAGTGGTACAGATTCATATTGAGTTATTTCTGTTAACATTGGTTACATTAAGAATCACACGTTGCATGATGGTGGGAGTGTACAGTACTGGCAAGCACAACATTTCTGTGACTATACAGTTAATTTCCTCTAGATGGTGCATGCGTGCTTATTTGTTCATTTATTTCCCCATCTTGCATTATTACATGCTAGCTTCCTGTTAGTTTTTCTTACAAGTGAAAGAAGATTATCTGTGCTGTTCTGCTGTTAAAGTGTTTTTTGTATGTAAAGTAAGCCATCTACTAAGAATCTTCAAGCTACAACCCCCACTCTTAGCTCACAAGCAGGCAAAAGTGGTACGTAGATTTATTTCTGTCTAGTTATGAGTTTCAGGTCATGTTTGTTTTAAATGTAATTCACTGTATGCCTTATGATTTGTCCTTCATAATTGTTCTCTTTATTTAGGTCTATGGTGTTGATATAAGTGTTGGTGTAAGAACTTAATATGTACATTAACCACTTCCCCACTGCCTGCCGTGTATTCACGGCGGCAGTGTGGATGCTGTGCACGAATCGCCGCTAAAAGACGGCGATCTGTGAATGGCCGCTAGGGGGCGCCTGAGGAGTGTGATGAGTGGCCACAGGCAAAGAACGGGGAACCGCCGATGTAAACACGGCGGTTCCCCATTCTGACAGTGCGGGCATGGGAGATCAACTGATCCCTGTCACTGGGATCAGTTAGATCTCTCATGCCCATGGTAGCCCAACCCCCCCACAGTAAGAACACACCCAGGGAACACACTTAACCCCTAGATCTCCCCCTGCTGGTTAACCCCTTCACTGCCAATGACATTTATACAGTAATCAGTGGACATTTAAATTTCTGATCGCTGAATAAATGTCATTGGTCCCAAAAAAGTGTCAAAAATGTCTGACATGTCCGCTGCAATATCGCAGTACTGCTAGAAAAAGCAGATCGTCGCCATTACTAGTAAAAAAATAAAATAAAAATAAAAACCCCAGAAATGAATTCTCATCATCCGTAAACGCGGCCACTTTTGTGCAAACCAATCAATAAACGCCGATTGCGATTTTTTTTATCACAAATATGAGGAAAAATATAAATCGGCCAAAACCGGTGATAAAAAATGTTTTTTATATATTTTTTTTTGGATTTGAATTTTAGCAAAAAGTAAGAAATTTGGGTTTTTTTGCAAAATGGTCGCTCTTCTTTTGTTTATAGCGGCGATCGGAAATGACGCAGAGGGGATCAAATACCCCCAAAAGAAAGCTCTATTTGTGGGGAAAAAAGGACGCCGCACGACCGCGCAATTGTCAGTTAAAGCGACGCAGTGCCGAATCGCAAAAAGTGCTCTGGTCCTAAACTGGGAAATTATTCCGGAGGTGAAGTGGTTAAACATCAGTGAGACAAGAACCTCAGCCTTCTCATTGTGACTAAGGGCTGCATACTTCTCCCTTAAATTATTCTGTTCAAATGTCTTAATCTCACAATTCGCTTAATATTGGAATTGTATAAAAGCTCCCACCTCCTCTGTGTAGTACCTACTGGTTTGATTTCCTTCTCATACAAAATAAAATCTTCAGTATATTTTTAACTATTATTATTTTCTTTTTAAAGGGGTTGTACACATTCAGAGATATTTAAGGAATCATGAGGCATACAGTAAAACTTTATCTTACAATTGTTGATTAATATATATTAGTAATTTCAGATCCACCACCAAATCCAGGTCAGTCAAGGAAAATATTTCTCTAACAAATAGGGATAATTAATGTTTTTTTTTCCATTCTTCCTAATTAGAAATTAATACCTCACACCCACAGAACAGAACTCTTCACTTGGAATCATTATGCCATAACATAATGCATACACCTAAGAACTGAATATATTGCATACTGTATATTCAACACACCCTTTTAACCATGTTATCACTTGTTTCAACAGACACTTTTATGCCCAGTATTAGTATAGCATGCCAATTGTTTCTCAGACTCCATGAGCTCAATTTTAAATTTGAACTTTCTGGCAGCAGTTATACATACCTCCCAAATTTCTGAAATGGGAATGAGGGACACCTGCTAGTAAAAGTACATAGGCATAGGACACACCCCCTGTCACCCCCCCCCCCCTCCTTAAACACTTAAGGACCAGAAGGATTTCCCGCATTAGGATCAGAGCACTTTTTGCTGGGCTGGGCTGCCAGAGGCATAAGAAATCTAACTGATCCCAGTGACAGGGATCAGTAGATCTCTCACATGCCGCCTGACAGAACGGGGGAACAGCCGTGTTTATATCGGCGGTTCCCCATTTTTCTTCTCTGCCAGGTCATCGCGGGTAGCCGGCGGACATCGAGTCCGCCGGACCTGCGGCAACACTGCTGCAGAGCCAGCACGCTCCCGCCTGCGAGCCACGCACGAGCGAACCGCCATTTATAAACAGCGATTCGCGGGACGCTGCCACTCTGCAGCAGTAAATGTATGCAAGCCAGTTGGGAATCGGTTAAAGGAGAATTGTACAAAAAAATGATTGGTTAAACCCACAAGTGCTTTTTTACCACTACTATTCCTTTATATCGACTTTTGGAATTTACAAATGCAGCAATTTAGAAATTGGACGAAAGGTTTAGCACTGCAAAACACTTTTTAATAGATAAGTAGTACATTTTATATTCAACTCTATACAGTAGATCAGACCAAAATGAGGGACAACAGAGGGGGAAAGAGGGACTTTGCTCTGAATGAGGGACAGTCCCTCAAAATCAGGGACAGTTGGGATGAAAAATGAGGCACTCCTATATTATAAAACGATGAGTAATTTTATCACACTCTTGCTTTGATAATTTTTAATAGTTACATAATTAGTCCGATTGAATAAAAGATACTAGTCCATCTAGCTCAACCAATAAAATAAAAAACACAAACACACAAATGCAAAATTTCGATACACACTATACTTATACCCACAGTTGAATCAGAAGAAGGCAAAAAAAAAACAATAAAGCATGGTTAAGTTCACTCCAGTGGGGGAAAAAAATTCCTTCCTGATCCCCAGGAGACAATTGAATATTCCCTGGATCAACTACCCCTGGCGCTATTATCTATAAAAATTAGTATCTAGTTATATTTTGTGCATTTAGTAATGCATCCAGCTCTTTTTAAAAACAATTTACTGAGCTGGTCAGAACTAGCTTTTGAGTCAGTCTATTCCATATTCTCACAGCTCTTACTGTGAAGAAATTTTTCCGCATGTGAAGGTTAAATCTATTTTCCTCCAAAGAGTGCCCTCTTGTCCTCTGTAATAATCTGAAAGTGAATAACTCTACACCAAGTTCACTATATAGACCACTTATGCATTTATATTTGTTGATCATATCTCCCCTAACCACCTGTTCTCAATAATAATAATAATAAACGTTATTTTATATAGCGCCTTTAAAGGTGGCTTCTCAAAGCAATTTACAAGGAAAACACAAGAAATACACAGGATAACAGGAAATACACTGGATAAAACACAAGAAATAACAGGATAACATAACATAAGGGATAAAGGGACAATTAAGTGAAAGCTTGTCTAAAGAAAAAAGTTTTTAGATTTGATTTGAATGAGTTTAGAGAAGAGGACTCTCTGACATTCTTAGGAAGTGAATTCCATAACTTTGGAGCATAGCAGGAGAAGGCTCTGCCCCCCACTGTGTGTAGATGAGTAGGGTGGACACACAGTAGACCAGAATTTGAAGAGCGGAGGTTACGAGGGGGGGGGGGTAGGTTGAAAAAAGGGTGAGAGAGAGATAACAGGGTGCCAAGCCACAAAGAGCCTTGTAGGTGAGCAAGAGGAAGAGCAATAAACAATAAATTCAGTTCACCTATACCTTCTTCATTGCTGAACTACGCCATGCCTCGTATTAGTTTGGTTGCCCTTCTCTGCACTTTCTCTAGCTCTCTGATATCCTTTTTGTGAATTGGTGCCAAAAACTGTATGTTCTAGATGAGGCCTTACTAATGATTTGTACGGGGGCAAAATGATATCTCTTTATCTTTCTGGAGCCTATACTTCTTTTAATACAAGAAAGTATTTTGCTAGCTTTAAAAACTGCAGCTTGGCATTGCATGCTATTATTAAGTCTATGATCTACCAGAAAACATAGATCCTTCTCCACCATTGACTCCCTCAGCTGTTCTCCTCCTAGTGTGTAGGATGTATGCATCTGTAGCGCCCTCCTAGTTTGGGTACTAGTGAGTGTATATAGTTTTTGGCTCTCTCTGCTTAACAGGAGAGCAGATAGGCACATTTATATGCTATCTGCTTATCAGAGAGCCTTGATTTGAGCAAGGTCTGCTCAGTGTGCTCTAATGCTGATTCGTGTGGTCTGGAGAGTTTTACCCTGTCCAGTAGTATGGGTCCCTATTTGACAGTGGGAGAAAAACCCAGCCAGCGACAGCAGATGTATTTGAGGGGGGTTCTGACCAACTAGCAGGGGAGTGGGCCCCACTGCATCTTGGGTGAACACCTTCATATTAAAGGGAGCACATGGGCTCAAGGTTAGGGGTTCCAACCCACCCAGACTGAAGGGGTGGAGGCGTATGTTCAGCTCCTAGCTGCTAGGCTTGAGGCCTATCTAGGAGGCTGCCAGATGCTGGGCCTGTCAAGGCCTAGCTGAAGTTGTTGAAGCTGCAGCCCAAAGTTCTTTAGAAGCTGACAGAGGGAGGACGTCCTTGGATTCTGTCTGATATCACAGTGGCAAAGTGTCGCTTGGTAGTTGGAAGGAGGCTACCAACTGTCCTGGGACATGGTGTGAGCACAGACCCATGTAGGGATCCCAGAGACTGTATTGCTAGAATTTCCCCTGCCCTCTTAATCGGCTTGTTGGGTGTGCCAGCTAGAAAGGAGACACTGGTGAGTGTCTTGAAGAACAGAGTCCGGCTTATCCTGTGTTGCTTAAAAAGGGACCTGTTCCACTAAAGTCAGCTTGCCATAAAGTGCCCTTGGTAGTCTGCTACACTGAGTTAAAAAGGAGACACTGTTTAGTCCCTTGAAGAAGCAAAGTGTCCTTTATTGCTTAAAGATGGACTTGTTTCATTGAGATCAGTCTGCTATGTAGTGCACCACTGAGATCAGTCTGCTGTACAGAGATAGAGAGGAGTTGTCCTCATCTGAAGTCAGTTAACTTGGAGTATCTCATACATGTCCTTCTCCTATCCAAGTTTTTACAATAAAGCATCAAAAATTCATCCCCTAGACTGGTCATTGGAAAACGAGCAGGATTGTGTGTGTGCACCTGGCAGTGTGAAAATCCGTTGTGTCTGGCTGCAGGATAATCAGAGGGAGGCCCAGGTCATATATATATATTCAGCAGTTCCTTTAGGGCAGTGGTTCTCAACTCCGGTCCTCGGGACCCACCAACAGGCCAGATTTTAAGTATTACCTTGGTGAGATGCAGACTAGAACACTGCAATCACTGAGCAGCAAATTATATCACCTGTGATGTATTTCAGTTATCCTGCAAACCTGGCCTGTGGGGGGTCCCGAGGACCGGAGTTGAGAACCACTGCTTTGGGGTACCGCTACACATGGGGGATATATCCCCTGACATTATCGCAGCAATGGATGTCACTAGAAACGGCCGGATAAAGTGTTTGAGAAATTGCCATATTGCCATGTCTTGCCGTGTGGATTATGGGACCGCAATCGAAGAGAAAGTATGCTATGCTTATGTCTGCTCTACAGTGTTAAGTGCAACCATACTGTCGGAGAGTAGAGAAGGCAAAGTTTATTTGAGAGTCAAAATGGTGGCCAAGGAGGGCCGTGTGAGCATGTGTATTGTGCGGGTAAATGTCTGCTGTGCAGTCGTTAGCAACAGGACATTTTCAAGCCACAGTGGTGAAGATTGTAATCTGGAGCACTGCAGAGGGAGTGCTGCCTGTATGTCTGCTATGCTCGACGCTGTCTGCTTCACAGTAGCGCCTATTGATGCCAGGTGGTGGTTGAGCGATAGCGCCGCAGAGAGGGGTTGCCACCAAGCAGTCAGGCAGTCTGGTGTGGGCGGAGTCACCACCCACGGTCGGCCAATCTGGGGTGAGAAGGAGAGCCCTGACATCACCTCCACCTCTGGCCGAGAAGGAGCCGCGTGTGCAGAGTAGCAAGATGGCAGAGGCCAGAGTTACTGCACGTAGTGAAGAGCCAGAGAAGATGACTGGGTGGCAGGGCTGTACACTGACCAACACCGGAGTGAGATTGATGCCCCGGGGGAGTCTGGCGTTATGCAGTGCTGAAGATAAGGAACACCTAGGTCTGGTATGTGGCAGATGCCGACGGGTTACAGTGAGACTGCATGCCTGGGTCAGTGCGGCCATTGCGGGAAGATGCTGCTGCAATTAGAAACTAGCGATTTTCAGCCGAGGGTTCTACAAGTCGCTTGGGATTTAGGCTTTGCTATAGAGATGACTATGCCCATTGCCATGACCGCCTCTGGGGGAAACAGACGTGCTCTGAGGGCGCCACTGGGGCCAGGACTGGTGGACTGGTGGTTTGCACCCATACATGGTTTGCCAAACCCAGGAGACCTGCATATCGATGGTGCAAAGCGCAGAGCCAAGGAGGACAGTGCAGCAAGTGCAGCAGCCAACGCTACCAGTAGCCATCCCCGCAGCCCAACCCACCTAACCCAGAGAGCAGAGTCAGCCAGTCCTTCAAGTGAGGAAAGAACAGGGGATTATTGATGTGGGATCCCCCTGCTTCCTGTGCTGGTATGGGTCCATAGAGGAGGAATAGCCGACTGGGGATCAGAAGTGGACACAGAGTGGGACTGTGAGACTTCAGAAAAGGAAGGATCTCTGTGTCTGGAGCAACTGGATGGAAACCGAGAGAAAGCATCCATCCTCAACAGTGTGCTAGGAACCTGGGGTTTTGAGAAACCTATGCTAATAGAGCTCCTGACCTGTGCCCTCCTCGCACTTACGCTTGGGCTCGAGAGCAAAATTAAGCCTACATCCTCCTCATCAAGAAAGAAGTGACTGTCTATGCCCCAGCAGGACAGGGTGATAGGCAAAAGCTACCAAAGCTCTCCCGCTTACAGAGACTGATACAGCGTAAAGTTGCCCTAGAGTACGTGTATGACTACCCCGATGCTCCCCGGGAGATTATGTAAGAAATAGAAATCAAACGTGACATGTGGTGTGATGAAGCTGTGTGGGACTTTATGTTTGTTCCAAAGCCATACAGAAATCAGACCAAACCGACACTGTGGAAGGAGTTCTTGGCTGTTAAAGAGAACTGGAGCTTTGGAAGATCTATACACATTGACAAAGTGGTTGAGAAAAGACCAAAGAAGAGAGACATTGAGTGGTCGTCACGGCACCTGAGGTTAGGTGACGGATTCGCACCACAGAAGTGTGAAGCGCACGCTAAGGTTGCGAAGTGTACGCAAGGTTGTGGACCTATGGCTGACTGCTGCTAAGTAGTACCGGCTGATATGGGAAGAGGGCTCCCTAGAGCACGGACACTGAAACTCAGGGAGCTAGTGCATCGGTTTCCCCAGGGCGCCGAGTCTAAGAGCCAGTGGGTGTTCACCAGAGCCTCTAGTGGTGAGGATGGATTTGGCTGCAACTGGATCCAGGTCACGATCCCCAAGGTCCCCTAGCTCACGCTCAGCTGGACCCAGGAGAGAGGGGAAGCAGCAGCACAGGAACAGAGAGAATAGTCAGAAGAATAGCGAAGGGTCAGGACAACCAGAAGACAGGAGAAACCGAAGACAAGCTGAAGGTCGAGGTATCAGGCAGGAAGGAATAGTCAGACAAGCCAAGGATCAATACACTGATAAGACTACAGAGAAACCGAATAGACAATCACAGACACAAGCCAAACATGGACAAACGTTGATCAGCAATGCAGCCTTGTACTGCCAGCCTTATATCCTGTTATCAATTAAGGCCTGGGGCAGAGGCCAGCTGAAGAGGGCCTATAAAAGCTCACAGGTGAGGGAGGCCTGGCTTTTAACTGGACACATGCAGCAAAGGTAGGCAACAGATAAGACATGAACGTTTGCTTAGGTTACATGACAGAATGTTTACTATGGCTTCATGACAGTACCCCCCTCTTATGAGGCCTCCCCCTCCCCCGCTTGGGTCCAGACCTGGAGGGAAACCTCAAATGAAACCTTTCCACAAGATGAGGTGCAAATACCTCAGATGCAGAAATCCACGACCTCTCCTCAGGACCAAACCCTCTCCAATGCAGGAGGTACTGAAGGATGCCTTTACAGAGGCGAGAATCCAAAATGTAGCTAGCCTTGTACTTCTGATAATCCTCAGGGACCAGAACAGAGGTAGGGGAAGGACAAGAGGAGCTCTTGAGGACTAACGGTTTCTTAGAAGTGGGCAAGGGAATGCGAAGACCAGCAGAAGCTTGCATGGAGGAGTCAGACCGGGTACAAACATGACAAGCCCTCTTGGAATCACGTCCCCAACAAAAAATCTTGGCTCTTAGCTCAGTGGGGACAAAAGTGTTGCCCAGAGAAGTTTTCGACTCCAAGGTGGTAGAATGGGCAAGGACGCATGTGGTCGGACAGATAGGCTCAGGTTCACAGGTGGACAGCTCATCCAGAGCGCCAAATTACCTAGAGAGCGTATCAACCTGACTGTTGCCGGGCACATCCCAGAATTTGCTACAAGCATTGGGAAAAACAGGAGATACAGAGGTGGTGGCAACAGGAAGTTCCACTTTCAGGGCAACCTTGAGTAGGCAAGACGAGGAACAGGAGGGACTCCAAGCCACGATTTGCCCAGAAGTCCAGTCCACATGTGGAGAATGGAGCCGTAACAAAGGAAGGCCCAGTACGATGGGGGCTGAGGCCTTAGGCAAAACAAAGAAGGACATCCACTCATGGTGGAATGTCCCTACCGACATCTTAACGGGGAGGGTCTGGAAGCGGATAGGGCCCCCTTGGAGAACAGTGCCATCAATCGCTGATACCGTCACTGGTGTGGCGAGGGGTGAAAGGGTAAGTCCCAACGAAGATGCAGTTCTCCAGTCCATGAAATTGCCAGCAGCCCCAGAATCCAGATATGCCATGACTGGATGAGAGGAAGCACCAACATGGAGGGACAGTGAAACAAGCAGACGAGGAGGTAAAGGTGATACTTCTGGATCCAATACCCCAACTTCCAGATGTATTGGACATGAGAGTTTTCCCGGGCGAAGTGAATAAGTATCACGAAAATGACCTTTGCCCCCACAATAGAGGCACAGGCCCAAAGTTCTGTGCCTAGCACGTTCCTCGGAAGATAGCCTGGTGTGGCCCAGCTGCATGGGTTCATCAGCTGGCAGAGGATGCTCCTCGATATGAAGAGAGGGGAGCTCAGACTGCATAAGGGCTGGGAAGTACTGGCATTTTCTTTCTAGGGAACTCTCCTGAAAATGGATGTCGATCTGGTTACACAAGGAGATGACCCCGTCCAGATCAGCGGGAATGATTCTCCCTGCTAATTCATCCTTTACTTTGTCAGAAAGGCCATGTAAAAAGGTTGCCACTAAGGCCTCATTATTCCAGCTCAGCTCAGCAGACAATGTACGAAAATGAAGCGCATATTGTCCTACAGAAACGGACTCTTGACGGAGACGTAAAAGGGTGCTCACCTCTGAAGAGACACGACCTGGTTCCTAGAAGATATTCAAGAGTTTCAAGAAGCTAGACAAGCTAGAAACCACTGGATCATTATTATCCCAGAAGGGGGCGGCCCAGGCTAACATCTCACCAGACAGGAGAGATATAATATAGGCTACCTTGGCCCGATCGGACAGGAAGTTTTGGGGCTGGAGCTCAAAATGAATGGTGCACTGGCTAAGGAACCCCCTGCAGGCCTTGGAGTCCCCAGAGTACCGGGATGTAGCCGGTAAATACAGGGAGTTTGTGGCTGCGGCTGTGACTGGAATAGGTGCGGCCGCCGGTGGCGGTTAGGGTTGTTGCGCAGGGGTTCCTAAGGAGGCCTCAAGTTGTTCAAAGCGGGAGGCCAAATCCTGGAGGAATCGCATCACCTGGGTCTGATTAGATTCCTGGGTCTCGAGTCTGCAGAGTATGCCCTGCAGCAGATTATCTATGGGTAGCGGCACATCAGCCGGGTCCATGGCTGATCAAACTGTCACGGCACCTGAGGTCAGGTGATGGATGCGCACCGGATGCGCACCGCAGGAGTGTGGTTGCAAAGTGCACGCAAGGTCGTGGACCTATGGCTGACTGCTGCTAAGTAGTACCAGCTGATACGGGAAGAGGGCTCCCTAGAACATGGACACTGAAACTCAGCAAGCTAATGCATTGGTTTCCCCAGGGTGCGGAGTCTAAGAGGCAGTGGATGTTCACCAGAGCCTCTAGTGGTGAGTATGGATTTGGCTGCAACTGGATCCTGGTCGCGACCCCCAAGGTCCCCTAGCTAGGGAAGCAGCAGCACAGAAACAAAGAGAATAGTCAGAAGAATAGCAAAGGGTCAGGACAACCAGAAGACAGGAGAAACCGAAGACAAGCTGAAGGTCAAGGTATCAGGCAGGAAGGAATAGTCAGACAAGCCAAGGATCAATACACGGATAAGACTACAGAGAAACCGAATAGACAATCACAGACACAAGCCAAACATGGACAAACGTTGAACAGCAATGCAGCCTTGTACTGCCAGGCTTATATCCTGTTACCAATTAAGGCCTGGGGCGGAGGCCAGCTGAAGAGGGCCTACAAAAGCCCATAGGTGAGGGAGGCCCGGCCTTTAACTGGACACCTGCAGCAAAGGTAGACAACAGATAAGACATGAACGTTTGCTTAGGTTACATAACAGAATGTTTACTATGGTTTCATGACAGTGGTCTTGTAACATTTGGGGTCCTAATGGAAAGATTGTTCAGATCCCCCATCCAGACTTCTATTACTGAACCACATTCCAGTGTTCTTGTCTACCCCAGAGGAAAGTGTTTGAGTTACAAGGCCAGCTGCCTCAAAGGATGACCATCTGAGAGTTGTTCAAAGTTGAAAGTTGTTGCCGAGGGCAATCCCCCAATTCCCAATCCTCTTTCCCTTCTATCCTTGCAAACCAAAGAAGGGGGCATCTGGGATTTGTTCCACGACTAGGAGAAAAGGAACTTCTGTCAGAGAGGACTTCTATTTCAAAAGAGACACTTTGTTAAGAGTTCTTTAAATGGACACTTTGAGAAGATATTTCTTCAAAAAGACACTTTGTTAAGATCTTTGGGCCAGTTGGCCGCATTGAATGACCGTGAAAAATCAAGTTAAAGAGTTGCTGCTATGTTAGAAGGCAGTTGTCCAGCATTTCTATAAGTAATGTGCCGTGGGAAAGACTTCCTCTGTTGCGAGCTGCTACTGTTGTTCTGTTGTTCTACAAGTGATATGCTGAAGGAAAAGACTTCTTCTGTTGCAAGCTCCTTCAGTGGTATAAGACAAATGAAATGAGTGAGAGAACTTTAAATCCCAAATATACTAGAGAAACCTTTGAATTATGATACTGCTTGCAAGAAAATTGCAATGCTACTATCTTGAAACATGTTAGTAAGGTAGATTGGTAGGATGTTGTTGTTCTATCTTCTTCAGGTCCACAAGGAGACAACGTTTCAAGGTTGCCCTTAGGGGACAGGATTCATGAAGATGCTTCTACGAGAATGTTAGTGGTAGATGCATGCCAGTGGGGAAACCGCCTCTGAGGAGAGGGTGTTCCCACCAACAGCTACTCAGGAATGTACATAATTGTTTGCTTGAGTATGTTTTCTTTTTCTCTCTTTGCAGGACTGCAGGGAATCTTCAGGCCTCTGCTGAGGAAGTGTGTGTATAATTATGCTATTACTTAGTGATAGTTAGTCAGGATGTATTGTTTATGTTTACCCCTTCCCCCAATCATTTTTATGTTTGGCGGGGGGTGCACTAACAAAGTGCAATTGGTAGAGTTCTACTTAAAATATGAAATACTGAGTACAACCAAAACATCTGTGTCTATAGAGTATGTTGGTTACATTTACTCCCCCAGTCATTGCTATTTTTGGCGGGGGGGTGCATTGATAAGGTATATTGATAAAGTGCATTTAATATAATTGAGATATTTTGTACCTACTGGCCACATATGGGGTGTGTTCCATGGCCCTGTTCATTTGTTATCTTCCCTTTTTCCCCTTTCCACAACATGGGATACTCCGCTTAGTTTTTGGTAGATTTTTGCAAGGGCGATTGCCCAGAGCCAATGAGAACATGGCTCATTTTTGGCGGGGGGTGAATGTAGCGCCCTCCTAGTTTGGGTACTAGTGAGTGTATATAGTTTTTGGTTCTCTCTGCTTAACAGGAGAGCAGACAGGCACATTTATATGCTATCTGCTTATCAGAGAGCCTTGATTTGAGTAATGTCTGCTCAGTGTGCTCTGGTGCTTATTCATGTGGTCTGGAGAGTTTTACCCTGTCCAGTAGTATGGGTCCCTAGTCCCCGACCAACTAGCAGGGGAGTGCGCCCCACTGCATCTTGGGTGAACACCTTCATATAAAAGGGAGCACATGGGCTCAAGGTTAGGAGTTCCAGCCCACCCAGACCGCAGGGGTGGAGGTGTATATTCAGCTACTGGCTGCTAGGCTTGAGGCATATCCAGGAGGCTGCCAGATGCTGGGCCTGGTCGAGGCCTAGCTAAAGTTGTTGAAGCTGCAGCCCAAAGTTCTTTAGAAGCTGACAGAGGGAGGACGTCCTTGGATTCTGTCTGACATCACAGTGGCAAAGCGTCGCTTGGTAGTTGGAAGGAGGCTACCAACTGTCCTGGGACATGGTGTGAACACAGACCCATGAAGGGATCCCTGAGACTGTGATGCTAAAATTTCCCCTGCCCTTTTAATCAGCTTGTTGGGTGTGCCAGTTAGAAAGAAGACACTGGTGAGTGTCTTGAAGAACAGAGTCCGGCTTATCCTGTGTTGCTAAAAAGGGACCTGTTCCACTAAAGTCAGCCTGCCATAAAGTGCCCTTGGTAGTCTGCTACACTGAGTTAAAAAGGAGACACTGGTCAGTGCCTTGAAGAAGCAAAGTTCGGCCTGTCCTTTATTGCTTAAAGGTGGACTTGTTTCATTGAGATCAGTCTGCTATGTAGTGCACGATTGAGATCAGCCTACTGTACAGAGATAGAGAGAAGTTGTCCTCATCTAAAGTCAGTTAACTTGGAGTATCCCATACCTTTCCTTCTCCAATCCAAGTTTCTACAATAAAGCATCAAAAATTCATCCCCTAGACTGGCCATTGGAAAACGAGCAGGATTGTGTATGTGCACCTGACAGTGTGAAAATCCGTTGTGTCTGGCTGCAGGATAATCAGAGGGAGGCCCGGGTCATATATATATATTCAGCAGCTCCTTCGTGGGTACCGTTACACATCTTTTTAGCCCCCAAGTGCATAACATTATGTTGTAAACATTAAACTTCAAGAGCGACCCTGATACCATATGATCACTGTGACCAATCACAGTTACAAAAGTAAGCAAGGCTGTCATTCATGATGCCTTGCTTACTAATGTGATGATTTCCGTGATTGGTTGCAGTGATCACATGGTACTATGGTAAGTCACAGGCCCTGTACCATGTTATTGATGTGACCAATCACAACATCACAGTAGTAAGCAAGGTTTCATGAGTGAAACCTTTGCAGTATTAGAGATTGCTTTTTTTCAGTGATCTTCACTCTAATAAGCAATCAAAAAAATCCCTGATCACCCCCTTTCCCATCCCAGAGTAGTACAGGGCCACTATAGTAACACTGCACTACTCTGGTGACAGTATGTAAAAAAAAG
>BLSH010046019.1:45604-62907 GCA_018402905.1 Glandirana rugosa | reverse complement strand
GTAACTATAAGAGACGGGACACGTCAAAACCAACCCACTGCACTCTGTGTCTGACCGGCCTCTCGTTTTTGGTTCGGAATTTGAACACGACTACTAGGCCTAGAAAATCTCCTGTTACTTACATACTCTCGGTTCATTTACGAGGTCACAAAAGGGACTTCTAGAATAGACGGCGTGGAGAATACATCGAAGTACATACAACACCTTACACGACATTGAAAAGCTCGTTAATACAATGTATCAATGTATCAATCACTCCAACTTTTTTCTGTGTTCAGGTAGTTCAAGTTGGGTACACACACGAAAGTACAGTCCCAAAGCATTGAGGGATATACAATGTAATACTGACATGAAAGCACACACATGGGTTGAACTTGATGGACTTGTGTCTTTTTTCAACCTCACTAACTATGTAACTATGTAACATAATTGCTCGAAAAGTTACAGCACATTCCACAACATACATGAAGCTACATAAGAGGTGCGGCAGATAAGATCTTCAGGGAAAACACTGGAGCATTTACTTGGCTCTCATACATTCATTGTCCTCTAAAAGATCCGGATCATCAGCACAAGTTTAAGGCTTGGTTTTTGCTCTCCGGCCAGTCTGTGTCTCACGTCACCCAACCAAAACTGCACAGGGCAGAGAATATCAATGCCAGCGCAAGATTCCTTTGAAAAGACAGGCTTTTCCTAACATTGCCCCCCCCCCCAAGGTGCAGCCTTCAGATGCCCAGGCGGGCACTTCTTCCTTGGTGGTTCCTCTTAAAAGCTAGGATCAGATCTTCCGCATGGATATTCGTTTCCCAAAAATTTTCCTTGGGGCTGTACCCCTTCCACTTAACGAGATACTGGCCTGAAACGCCTCTTCTCCGGCAATCCATGATAGACTCCACCTTGAACTCCTCCTCTCCATTTACCAACACTGGTTCAGGTGGATCCGTACCAGATCTGGAGCCGCCGGTTTCAGCAAGGAAGTGTGGAAAACCGGGTGGATGCGTAGAGAAGAAGGGAGGTCGAGCTCAAATGCCACACTATTAATCTTCCTCTTTACGGCAAAAGGTCCAATGAACCTCAGACCCAGTTTCTTAGAAGGGCATGCCAGTCTCAGGTTCCGAGTAGAAAGCCAGACTTGGTGACCAGGCTGCAATTTCAGCTCCCCCCACCTTCTCTTGTTGAAGGCCTCCTTATTCAATTCTTGAGTCCTGGACAGGGTGTCCTGTAGGAGTCTATTATTGGTCTCAAAGAAGTCCGTTGCCCTTTGGGCCGCTGATACTGTATTCTCCATGGACAGAGCTGGAAGGAATGTGGGGTGGAACCCATAACTGGCCCAAAATTGCGACTGTTTAGTGGCCCAATGAATAGTGTTGTACGCAAATTCGGCCAACGGCAACAGTGAAATCCAGTCATCTTGAGAAAAGGAAGAAAAACACTGGATGTATTGCTCAAGCGTCTGGTTTCTTCTTTTGGTTTGACCATTGGTCTGGGGGTGGTAAGCGGAGGAGTAAGATAACTTGATTTCCAAGGATGAACACAGAGCTCTCCGAAATCTGGAGGTGAATTGGACTCCATGGTCCGAGATGATGTTGATGGGAACCCCATGAAGTCGGACTATCTCCTTGATAAAGGTTTCTGCTGTGTCAGCAGCTGTAGGTGTGCCCTTCATGGGAAGGAAATGGGCCATTTTTGTCATGCGGTCGACGAACCACTGAGAGGGGGGTAGCTCTACAATAAAGTCCATGGCAATTTGGGACCATGGGCGTTTGGGTACCGGGAGTGGATTCAGGAGGCCCCAGGCTTTGGCCTTATCAGTCTTGTTGTGGGCACAAACAGAGCAAGTACTGATGTAGCTCTTGCAATCTTCTTCAGCTTGCGGCCACCAGAAGGTGTGGGAGAGCAATTCGGCCGTCTTGCGTGCCCCAAAATACCGGCCAGTTTGTGGTCATGGCAAAGTCCTAACACGACCGTACGTAGACCTTGTGGCACATAGATCCTGTTGCCATACTACCATAGGCCATTCTTCACCTGCAACCTGGAATCAGGTGGCTCTGAAGAGTCTGCCAGGGATCACATGATCTACGATAGCAAGTCTTCCTGGGTGAGCAGAAATTTTTGTGACGGGAGGATTGTGTCGGGTGGTGTGGAATCTCCGGGTTCGCTGAACATCCAAGAGACGCCGTCCGGTTTGATGTTTTTCGACCCCGGCCTGTAAGTTAAATGGAACTGGAACCTGGTTTCAATCTCTTCGCTGTTCTCAGGTACTCCAGGTTTTTATGGTCGGTGTATATGAGAATGGGGTGCGTGGCCCCCTCAAGCAGATACTGCCACTCCTCCAGAGCTGAGTTAATGGCCAGAAGTTCCCTGTCTTCCACGTCATAATTAATTTCCAGTGCAGACAACTTGTGGGAGAAGAAGGCCACCGGATGAAGCAGAGCTTTGGAGCCTTGTCTTTGGGAAAGGATAGCCCCCACAACAATCTCAGATGCGTCCACTTCCAAGACGTAAGGCAGTGCTGGGTTCAGGTGTTTCTGGATGGGGGCTGAAGTGAAATACTCTTTTAAAGTCTGGAAAATTGCCTGGGCTTCGGTGGACCAGTGGAATCGGGAGTTTTGTTTTGTGAGTTGAGTGATCGGGGTGATGATGGAGGAGAACTCCTTGGTAAATCTTCTATAAAAATTTGCAAAGCCCACGAAACGTTGGACCCCTTTCTTGTCATATGGTGCCGGGCAGTCCAAGATAGTGGAGACCTTTTGTGGGTCCATGTTGATGCCTGAGACAGAGATGACCAACCCAAGGAAGTGGATGCTGGACTGTTCGAAGGAGCATTTCTCCGCTTTAGCATATAGTCTGTGTTGTCGAAGGTGACTCAGAACTAGAGAGACATGTCTGCGGAGCTCCTCAAGGGAGGATGAGAAGATCATAATGTCATCTAGATAAATGATGACAAACAAGTCCAAATAGTCCCAGAACACATCGTTTACAAAGTGCTGGAAGGTTGCAGGGGCGTTGCACAGCACGAAGGGCATGACCAGGTACTCGTAGTGCCCAAAACGAGTGCGAAAAGTGGTTTTCCACTCGTCGCCTTCCCAGATACGGACCAAGTTGTATGCCCCACGGAGGTCCAGTTTAGTGAAGATGACAGCGGAGCTGTTAGAAGAAGACTGTGCTGAGGACTTGTTTGCACTTTGTTGTGGTTTCCTCGCGCTCCGGGAGGAGGCAGCGCTGGGCAGCTCTATTTAAACAGTGTTCACCCTGTAGCAAATGCTGTCCGTTCTACAGCGTTTTAGTGTGTTCCAGTGACCCGTTTGCTAAAGACTTCCTGTATTTGTGACCCAGCTTGCCGACCTTGATTGAATTCTGCTTGTACCGACCCTCTGCCTGTTTATGACCACGCTTCTGCCTGACCCTCTTGTACCTCAGTTGCCTGCCTGTTAACGACCCTGCCTGCACCTGACGACCCATTTGCCTGCTCCCTTGTACCACACCAGCCAGCCTGTTGCTGACCCGGCCTGCATCACCACTCTTCTGTCTGTACGAGCTCCTGGAGGATCCTCACAACACCATCTGCATCCGCACCAGCCCTCGTGCCCCCCTGTGCTCCGGAATCTCTTGTCTGCTCTACCAGGGGTTCCCGAACCAGGGTCGTAAGAGAGGTTGCCCTCTGCACAATCAGACTCCATCACCAGGTACGTGACAGAAACGTACAGCCATGTCTGAGTCTGAGCAGGGGCCCTCTCCGCTACATGAACTCTGTCAACATTTGGACGGTCTCTCTCAAGCCATGCAACACCTGCAGGCAGACTACACCCAGCTCCTGGAAATTGCCCCATCGGTGCCCTTGCCTGAACGGTTCTCAGAGGACCGTAGGAAGTTCAGAGCGTTCCGCTGTGCCTGTGAACTTTATCTCAGCCTGCAGCCCCGCACCTTCTCCCTGGAAGCCACGAAGGTGGGGCTGGTGATTTCCCTACTGCGGGACGAGCCCCAACTATGGGCCCACCAGCTCCTGGAGCAAGGGGCGCCCGAGGTATCAGATTTGTCTCGGCTCTTCCAAGCAGTGGCTCGGCTGTATGAAGACCTGCATCTGGCAGCCACTGCCGAAGCCGCACTCCACGTCCTCCGACAAGGCCGCCGCCCGGCGGAAGAGTATGTATCAGAATTCAGGAGTTGGAGCTCCGACACGGCCTGGAATGAAGCTGCTCTGCGCCACCAGTTCCAGCGGGGTGTGGCCAACCCCTGAAGGATGAATTGGCCCATGTTGGGGCGCCGGCCTCCTTGGAGAGGCTCATCGACCTGGCCATCCAGATCGATCGGCGCCTTTGTGAACACAGAGCGGAAAGGGCCAAGGTGAACCTGCGACCTTCTTGGTTGTTACCCCCCACTGGGCAATTGCCAAAAGGCACTCTGGCTGGCTCCACCATTGTCACCTCTCCTCCTCCGAGACTGCCTGAACCCCAGCAGCGGGGTGTGGCATGCTCGGCATTGACCTCTGAAGAGAACCAGCGCCGAAGGAACCTCGGGCTCTGCCTCTACTGTGGAGAGCCGGGACACTTTGTGCGCTCCTGTCCATCCAAGTTGGAAAGATGTCTTGCCACCTCTCCTCAACCAGCACCTGTTGGGCGTGGCTCACCTCACCCTCTCTCTGCTTTTACAGTTTCCTGGAGGAGCCGTTACCGTCTCAGCTATTATAGACTCAGGTGCATGCAGTTGCTTCCTGGACCTGAGCTTTGCGGCACAACACAGGATACCCCTGCGACCCAAGACTCGCAGGATGGCGGTGCACCTGGCTCATGGCACAACCTTGAAATCTGGCCTGGTCTCACAGGAGACCACCCCTCTGACCACCACGATGCAGGGAGGCCATCGGGAGCTACTCACCCTTGATGCCATTGCCTCATCCATCTTCCCTGTTATTCTTGGACTGCTTTGGCTTCAGGCCCATTATCCCACCATTGACTGGTCCTCTGGGGAAGTCCAGTTCCAGTCCCAGTATTGCCACAAGCACTGCCTCCCCCGGATTCCTGGAACAGATCCTGCCCTACTAACCCTGGACCTTGATCCGGAGCCTGAGATCAGTCAGCTCATCCCCAGCTTCTACCACGCTTTTCTAGATGTCTTAAGCAAAAAGGGGGCTGAGGTCCTTCTGCCTCATAGACCTTATGACTGCCCCATTGAGCTTCTCCCCGGTACAGAGATTCCCTTTGTAAGGATATACCCGCTGACAGAGCTGGAACTCGGCACCCTGAAGTCCTATATTGACGAGAATCTCAACAAGGGCTTCATCCATCCTTCTACGTCCCCAGCTGGGGCAGGCATCTTTTTCGTAGAGAAGAAGGACCATTCCCTGCGCCCATGTATTGATTACTGGGAGCTCAATAAAGTCACGGGGAAGAACCGCTACCCGCTTCCACTTGTTCTGGAATTGTTTCAGCGCCTGGGGACCGACACCGTGTTCTCTAAATTAGACCTCAGGGAGCTTACAACCTGGTGTGGATCAGAGAAGGCAATGAATGGAAAACAACCTTTCGTACTCGCTTCGGTCACTTTGAGTACTTGGTGATGCCATTCGGTTTATGTAATGCCCCAGCTACCTTTCAGCATTTCATAAATGACATATTCAGGGACTTCCTTGACCTCTTTGTCATCGCCTACCTCGATGATATTTTGATTTTCTCCCCTTCTATGGAGCTCCACTGTGTCCATGCCAAACAAGTACTGGGTCGCCTGCGCCAACATGGCCTCTATGCTAAACCGGAGAAATGTGAATTCGAGCAGGCAAGCATCCAGTTCCTTGGACTTATTATCTCAGTCGGAGGCATCAGGATGGACCCTCAAAAGGTCGCTGCCATCCTGGACTGGCCTGCTCTGGTCGATAGAAAAGGAACCCAGAGATTCATAGGGTTTGCAAACTTCTATAGGAAGTTTATCCGGGGTTTTTCCTCCATCATCTCCCCCATCACACACCTGACCAAGCAGGGTATCCCGTTCCGTTGGACTCCTGAGGCACAAACAGCCTTCAAAAAACTCAAAGGACTGTTCACATCTGCACCCATCCTGAAGCACCCGGACCCCGCTCTGCCCTATGTCCTGGAAGTTGATGCATCCGAAGTGGCAGTCGGGGCTATTCTTTCTCAAAGGCAAGGTACAAAGGCGCTGCTACACCCAGTGGCCTTTTGCTCACGCAAACTGTCCCCCACTGAAAGGAACTATGATGTGGGGGACCGTGAGCTCCTTGCCATTAAAGCCACTCTGAAGGAACGGCGGTATCTCCTAGAGGGGGCAGCGCATTCGATACTCATCTATACGGACCACCGTAACCTGGAATACCTGAGAATTGTGAAGAGGCTGAAACCCCGCCAAGCCAGATGGGCGCTATTCTTCGCTCGATTTACCTTTCATATTACTTACAGGCCCGGGTCGAAGAACAGGAAACCTGATTCCCTGTCACGCATGTTCAACGTACTGGAAGTTCCAACATCTCCTGACACCATACTGTCTCCAAGAAACTTCCTATTGTTACAGGAAGATGTGCTGTTGCGGCAAGCTTCCCTGGGGTCAGACCCCCTCCCGGGGACATCTCTGCAGCTCAAGGACAGATTGTTCTGGCAGGGTACCAAGATCTTCGTGCCGCAGCTCCTACGAACAGCAGTTTTGGACCTCTGCCATGACCACCGCCTCGCTGGGCACTTCGGGACACGCAAGACCTTGGAACTAGTGCAGCGCACGTTCTGGTGGCCCCGAGTTGGAGAGGACTGTAAGGCTTATGTGGGATCATCACTACCTGCAGCTGGTGTAAGGGGAGTAAGACTCGGGCATGGGGCCTTCTTAAACCTTTACCTGTCCCGGAGAGACCCTGGAGCCACATATCCATGCATTTCATTGTGGAGTTACCCCCTTCCGAAGGCTGCTCAACCATCTTTGTGGTAGTGGATAGACTCTCCAAGATGGCCCACTTTCTGCCTATGAAAGGCACACCTTCTGCCGCAGAGACGGCCAAAATATTCATTAAGGAGATTGTCCGGTTACACGGAATTTCAAAGGATGTGGTGTCCGATCGCAGCGTGCAATTCACGTCCAGGTTCTGGAGGTCTTTGTACAAGTCCCTGAAGATCAGCCTGACCCTGTCCTCAGCATATCACCCCCAAACGAACGGCCAGATGGAGCGTACCAACCAGACTCTAGAACAGTACCTACGCTGCTTCTTGTCGTTCTCCCAGGACGACTGAGTTACGCTCCTACAGCTGGCGGAGTTCACGTACAACAACTCAGTCCACTCCGCCACCCAGCAATCACCCTTCTTTGCCAATTACGGCTACCATCCCGCTTTCTTGTCCAACACCTGCCCAGAAACCCGGTGCCAGCTGTGTCCGACTTATTGAACTTTTTCTCCTCCAATAATTAACTCCTGCAGGAGACAATGGCGCGAACACAGGCAACCATTAAGGAAACTTATGACAAGAAAAGGCGTGGCAAACTAAACCTGGAGCCAGGTAATCAGGTGTGGCTATCCACCCTCAACTTAAGATTGGCATGTCCATCCAGGAAACTTGGTCCTAAGTTTATTGGGCCCTTCCCCATCAAACGAAAAATCAACGAGGCAGCCTATGAACTGGAACTGCCTGAGTCACTCCGCATCCACCCGGGCTTCCACGTGTCATTGTTAAAGCCTAAGGTCCGCGTCCCCTTCTCAGGTCGGCAGACAGGTCCACCGGCACCAGTAGTGGTTGACGGAATGGAGGAATTTGAGGTGGAATCCATTCTGCATTGCAGAAGGAGAGGTGACACCATCCAGTAACTAGTCAAGCGGAGAGGCTATGGGCCCGAAGAGAGTTCATGGGAGCCCGAAGGCCATATCCATGCTAAAGAGCTCGTCAAACGATTCTGGAGAAGACACCCAGACTTAAGGGTCTGGCTGGGCATTTGGAGGCTGCCCCTTGGGGGGGGCAATGTTAGAAGAAGACTGTGCTGAGGACTTGTTTGCACTTTGTTGTGGTTTCCTAGCGCTCCCGGAGGAGGCGGTGCCAGGCAGCTCTATTTAAACGGTGTGCACCCTGTAGCAAATGCTGTCCGTTCTACAGCGTTCCAGTGTGTTCCCGTGACCCGTTTGCTAAAGACTTCCTGTATCTGTGACCCGGCTTGCCTGACCTTGATTGAACTCTGCCTGTACCGACCCTCTGCCTGTTTACGACCACGCTTCTGCCTGACCCTCTTGTACCTCAGTTGCCTGCCTGTTAATGACCCTGCCTGCTCCTGACGACCCGTTTGCCTGCTCCCTTGTACCACACCAGCCAGCCTGTTAATGACCCTGCCTGCACCTGACGACCCGTTTGCCTGCTCCCTTGTACCGCACCAGCCAGCCTGTTGCCGACCTGGCTTGCATCACCACTCTTCTGTCTGCACAAGCTCCTGGAGGATCCTCACAACACCATCTGCATCCGCACCAGCCCTCATGCCCCCCTGTGCTCCGGAATCTCCTGTCTGCTCTACCAGGGGTTCCCAAACCAGGGTCGTAAGAGAGGTTGCCCTCTGCACAATCAGACTCCATCACCAGGTACGTGACAAGAGCCCAGTCTTTGGAACAGTTCCGGAACCAAGGACAGGGGATAGCAGTTCTTAACCGTAATTCGGTTGAGCTCCCTGTAATCTATGCAAGGTCACAGAGACTGGTCTTTCTTCTCCACGAAGAAGATGCCAGCCCCCGCAGGGGACGTGGAGGGTCTGATAAAGCCTTTATCCAGGTTGTCATGCAGATAGGCCTTGAGGGCGTCTAACTCTGGTTCAGACAGGGGATAGATCTTCCCAAAGGGTACTTCCGCCCCTGGTAGGAGCTCAATGGGACAATCGTAGGGCCTGTGAGGTGGTAGTTGCTCCGCCCCCTTCTTGCTGAAGACGTCCAGAAAGTTGTGGTAGGCAGAGGGTACAACTAATCTGACCTCAGGGTCAGGATCAGAGTTTAGACTAAGCAGAGTGGGGGTGGTATCATTGGTACGCCTTAAGCAGTGTTGGCAACAGTAGCTGGACCAAAAGTAGACAGTTCCGATGGTCCAGGCAATACTGGGGTCATGTGCTTGGAGCCAGGGCAGACCCAGAATGATGGGGAACAATGGGGATGCTATAACTTCCAAGAAAAGCAACTCCTGATGGTCGTCAGCTGTGGTAGCGAGTAGGGGAGCGATTTCATGGGTGACTGTGCCAGATTTGATGGGGGATCCATCCGCCAGGCAGATGGTCATTTGATGCGTCTTGGGTTGGAGAGGAATGTGATGCGCAGCTGCGTAGGCTTCATCCATAATGCAACTGCATGCTCCAGAATCAACAATTGCTAGGACCTGGGTAGTCCCTCTGGGAAGCTGTAGAGAAAGGGAGATGACAAAGGGAGAAATCTGACTTGGCATAGTAGACATTCCTGCTGAGGAAGCTGGCGGGCACTTACCGCGTTTGGCAGGGCAGAATCTCACTACATGCCCCGGTTCCCCACAATACAGGCACAGATTCAAGGAGAACTTCCATTGCCTCTCTTCAGGGATCAGAGAAGGGCGCAGTAGCCTATTTACATAGGCTCCAGTTGATCCACAGGAGAGGAGGAGGAGGTTGTTGACAGGAAAGGAACTGGACTTGGGTATCTCAGAACTCGGGGCAGCATCAAGGTGGGATGCAGGGGTCCCGAGAGTCTTTCGGCGCGGCGTTCCCAGAGACGCAGGTCGATTTGGATAGCAAGGTTGATGAGTGCTTCTAGGGTGTTGGGTACCCCTACACGAGTCAGCTCATCCTTGAGGGACTCAGACAGGCCCAGGTGAACCTGGTAACAGAGTTCAGCATCATTCCAGGCCGTGTCTGCACTCCACCTCCGGAATTCCGCCACATAGTCCTTCACTGACCGACGGCCCTGCTGGAGAGCATTTAGCGTGGCCTCAACTGTAGTGGCCTGGTGGGGGTCCTCGTAAAGTAGAGCAATAGCTTGGAAGAATGCGGCCAGGGTGGCAACTTCAGGGGCCCTCTGCTCCCAAAGTCGATGGGCCCAGGACTGGGGCTTATCCTGCAATAGGGAAATAACAAGTCTCACCTTCGTGGCTTCCAGTGAAAAGGTACAGGGCTGAAGGCCGAAGTACAGCTCACATGCGTTCCGGAAGGCTTTAAACTTGTCCCCAGCAAACCTGTCAGGCAGGGGGACTTTAGGCTCAGATGGCAGGGCCACAATGGTGTGGACTGACTAGCTCCGGGGGCAGCGGGCATAGCAAGCTTCTGAACCCATTCTTCCAGCCAGGTATAGTCCTCCTGCAGGCTCTGGACAGCCTGTGTGAGGCCAGATGGACACAAAGTTCATCCATAGCAGAGGGTGCTCCTTGCGCAGACTCAGACATGGCTGTCCGTTACTGTCACGTGCCTGGTGGTGGAGTCTGTCTTATGCAGGAAGCAACCACTCTTGCAGCCCTGGTTCAAGCTTCCCTGGTAGAGCAGACAGGGAGCACAGGAGCTCAGGGGGTCATGAGTGCTGGACAAGATCACTGGTGGTGGTGTGAAAAGTCCAGTGAAGCTCGTGCAGGTAGCCAGTGGTTGTGCAGGCTGGGTCGGCAACAGGCTGGCAATGTGGTACAAAAGGTTCAGGCAGAAGAGTCATCAGGTGCAGGCAGGGTCATTAACGGGCTGGCAGCAGAAGAACACAGGGATCAGGCAGAATAGTCATCGTGGGCAAGCTGGGGGTCGGTGCAGGCAGAAATCAACAAGGTCAAGGCCAAGCCGGGTCACATGAACAGATACTCAGGAAATCAGGTCGCTCAGGAACACTCACACACTGTAGAACGGACAGCACTGGCTGCTGGGCATTGTGAGCTTAAATGGAGCTGTTTGGCGTTTCAAATTCCTTTGAAAAGACAGGCTTTTCCTAACAGTCTGCATCACATGGTGGACAATTTTCTAGGAGCAAAAACAGAGATGGAGAGCTTTCCAGTCAATGATCCACTGGCTTACTAGGTCATGAGAATAGACCACTGGCCAGAATTTGCTCACTATGCTATTGAGCTGCTGGGCTGTCCTGCATCCAGTGTGCTTTTCTAACAGGCTTTCAGTGCTGCTGAAGGTTTTGTTACTGATCATAGAACGTGTCTGTCCACAGACTCCGTGGACCGTCTGACTTTTATCAAAATGAATCAGTCCTGGATTAACAGCAGCTATGAAGCCCCTGATGCCGATGTCACTGATTAAGTGTTTTTGGGATGTGGAATCTCTGCAGGACTTCTAGGCTGCTTAGCGTTGTGATTGTTCATTTAATCTGGAAGAATGTTTTTGATGTAGGTGTCATGGGCGCAATGAACACCCAAAGACCAATTTTTATGCACCTGTTTGACAGCAAGGCCAATTCTCGCGTTCATTAAGAGTACCTCTTAAAGGGTTACGGTGTGAAGGCGCCACTGACACCCAAAAATCAATTTTTCAGCACCTGTTTGACAGCTGCAGCAAATTAAATTTTATCACAGTAAGGCCAATTCTTGCTTTCATCAAGAATACCTCTGTAGGGTTATAGTTTGAAGGCACCACCAACACCCAAATACCAAAATTTGGTGCACTACATTGTGGCCTCATCATACAGACTGGCTCCCCAAGCCGTTGCTTACAAAATAAAGGAAGCTTGCAGGGAAAATGTCATTTTTTAGACTTTATAAATGCAATTATTGCTGCAGCAGATTCTATACATGGTACAGATGTAACACTTTACAGGTAGACTAGGGAGACCACCAGGCACTGTATTGAAAGGAATTTTTCATTTTTATGCTTTCACTTTAAACATCAATAAATCACTGCTCATTTAAAAATGACGTTTTTTTTTACATTGATACATGTCCCCCTGGGCAGTACCCGGACCCCCATAACCATTGTATGCCCAATTACTTTCATATAAGCCTTAGAAATGGGCACTTTTGATTATTCATGTTCAGGTCCGATAGACTTCAAAGGGGTTTGTTATTCTGTTCCAAACTTTTCAGATGTTCGAAAGTTCTGGTGCGAACCAAACAGGGGGTCGTTCGGCCAAACCCTAGTTGCCACTATAGTACACCATTTGATCACTAAGAGAAAAGGGAGAACACATAGAGTAATAAAACCCTTATTCTTAAGTTGGTGGCAGGTTGCACTGTTCAGATCAAGTCACAGTGGGGAATGTGAATATATGAGGATGGATTGAAGCTTATACATAAGAAGTTAAAGTTTCTGTGGTATGTATTTGGCTAAAAGGACACTTTGCAATATATTATCCACACTGGGACAGTTACTCGGGATATTTTTACACTGAATGGCTTTTGGGATGTTTTATGTACTGATATTCATTAAATTATTTGTTCATTTGTAATATCACACTTATCTAAAATATATTATAATATTATTTTATCCTATAACTGGAATATCTATGCTCTACAGGGTGTAGATTCATGCCCTGAGGGGTGTCTAGTGGATGTGTATGTGCTGACATCCACTCATTTAGTTTGGGTGGTATTTTGTAACTTAGTATTTTTTGCATGTATATTTCTTTATACAATTTTTGTTGTTGTTGTTTCATCCAAGTGATTTAGCGGCATAAGAATAAGAGATAGCCTTACATATGTCACCTTATGTAAAACAACTCAGAAGGATCTTTAACAAAACATTGCATCTCTATATCTTTCAAGACCAGCAATGCATTTAAACAGAAGCTTGTATCACCAAAAGAAAGATCCAACACCCAAACACAAGCAAAGTAACTGGTATATTTAGTGCAATGTAGTGAGGTATGCAAAGACTAATTAGGAAGACCAAGCAACCTCTCAACAAATGAATGGCCCAACACAAGAGGGTCGGATTGCACAGGTCAAAACTCAGCAGTCTTACTACACTTTGAGATTATGGGACATTATTTTGAAGGCAGTGAAATGCACTTTTTGAACAGAGAGGATGACTGGTTCATAAGAGGCTAAAAAGAGGCTATTTGTGTCAAAATGGAACAGCCATCCAAATTGGAATATTCGTACTCCAGCGTTATGACAACAATTCACAATTTCAGCCATGTAGATCAAAAGAATAACACCTATGAAGTCTTCCTGACATAGAGGATGAGATTATATAAATAGAACAGGGAGGTTCCACAATATTCACACCTCCTAAACTGTTTTTGAACAATAACATACACCTTTTTATGGCGGCTCAAGTGGCTTGGGCAAGCTCTGAAATGTGTTCAACATTAAGACATACAACAAGTCCAACTGAATGTCACTAATAACTGCTAGATATGTTGCCAGGAGAATTGTGTACCTATAGTCTTGACAGTTTTTGAAAGGTAAAAAAAATATACATTTAAAAAACACGCAAAATGTTCGTACTCCAACTCCCCCCTGTACTTAAATCCCAGAAAGCAAGGATAACTTGCCACAAATTTGTGGCAGTGTTGTAAGTCTGTTAACTTGCCACACACTGGCAAGTTGTACACTTGCAGAGCATTTGAAGCACAAGTTCTAGTTGACATTTTTCCAATTTGTAGCAAATATGTGTGCCACATCTCTAGCAATAGCAAAGTTACAGTGGTGAGTCTACAGCAAGAGCTCTGCAAGTCTACAGCATGACCCCTGTGGTGGGATGACTATTGCACAACATAACTGAACCAAAATTTTAACAGACTTGCAGAATGTTTGCAAAGAAAGTTGATCTGGAGTCATTCAATGTGGACTTGCTGCAATTATGCAACAAACTTGTGAAGCCTGGCAAGTCTAGCAATAGCTTAGCAAGTCATTTTCAAACTTGCAGCACAGTTGCTTGTTATCTGGGATGTAAATAAACCTCAGTTAAGCATTCAATACATCTTGCTATGCATGTTTTTTTTTAATTAATTATGAACATAAAAATGTATAGCTTCGTCCCATCAGATTGTGTTTTCCAATAGGGAATTACAATAGATTGCAGGTGTTCCATTTCCCCCATAAAACATGCCCTAACCCCCATACCTGCTCCCCAACAACAGAAAAAAAAATCTACTCCCCTACTTTAAAATAAATTTAAAAAAATATTTAAACAAACTAAAATGCAAACAATAATTGATGTTTGTGAAATATGATTGTTTCATAAGAGATAGAGATCAACATTATGCAATAGTATAAGAACAATTATATGGTTTAATTTCAATCCAAACTACAAAAAGCCATTTATATCCAAAAACAACATACTAAACAAATGACGAGTCCTCAAGTGATTGTAAAGGCTTGTTTTTTTTTTTGTAAATAACAAGCATGTTATACTTACCTCCTCTGTGCAGTTGGTTTTTCACAGAGCAGCCCAGATCCTCCTTTTCTTGGGTCCCTCTTTGCAGCTCCTGGCCCCTCTTCCCATTGAGTGCCCTCTCAGCCAGCAGTTTGCTACAGGGGGCACCTGAGCTGAGTCAGAGCTATGTGTATATATTCAGACATGGAGCCCGGACCTGGTCCCATCCCCACCCTCTCTCTCCCCTCATTGGCTGACTGACTTTGATTGCTATGGGAGCCAATGACACCACTGCTGTGTCTCAGCCAATCAGGAGGAGTGTCCTGGACAGCTAAGGCACTCATGGACATTGCTGCAGAGAGAAGAAGCTCATGTAAGTAATTAAGGGGATGCTGGGGAGGCTGTTACACACATAGAATGCATTAAGATAAAAAATCCTCTGCCTTTACAACTCCTTTCAGGTAAGGGGACTAGACAAGCGATGCACATTACTTGGTACAATAGTAATATTGGACAATAATGGATTAATATGCCATTGTAAAGTGACAAATGCCTGCAAATGACTCAAAATGCTATAGTTTGGCTGACAGAAATATACACAATTGCACTCTTTATATAAGATGGTGCTTATGCATTCTATGCAGTGTTTAGTGTGAAATTGCATAATAAAGGACAGAAGGGTGCTAATATTACGCTAATGTAGCCTACTGAGGCTGACGTATGCACGTTTGCAGATTAACCACTTTCCGACCACCCACTGCAGATATACTGTCCAAGTTGGCTTGGCTGCGCAAATCGCCGTACCGGTACAGTGATTCGCATACTAGCATTCATGGGCGCACGCGTGCTCCGATTGGCCAACGAGGGAGCCAATCAACAGGTCCGGCGGACTCGATGTCCGCCGGCTGCCCGCGATGTCCGCCGGCCGCCCGCGATCATTCCCCGCAGAGACAGAATGGGGATCTGCCAAAGTAAGCAAGGCAGATCTCTGTTCTGTCAGGGGATGACACTGAGATCTGCCTTCTTGCTAAGCAGGAAGATGGATCTGTGTGTTTCCCTGGTCACACAGTCCCCCATACAGCTAGAAAACACAAACAGGGAACATATTTAACCCCCCCACCCCCGATGTTAACCCCTTCCCTGCCAGTGTCAATAGTACAATAACGTTGCATATTCTTAGCACTGATCACTGTATTAATGTCACTGGTTCCCCAAAAAAAAGTGTCAAAAATATTAGTTATGTGTCCGATCTGTCCACTGAAATGTTGCAGTCCCGCTAAAAAATCACTGATCGCCGCCATTACTAGTAAAAAACATAATAATAAAAATGCCATAAGTTTATCCCCTATTTTGTAGGCGCTATAACTTTTGCGCAAACCAATCAATATATACTTATTGGGATTTTTTTTTACCAACAATTTGTAGAAAAATACATATTGGCCTAAACTGATGAATAAATTTGTTTTCTTATTTTTTTTTGGATATCTATTATAGCAGAAAATATATATATATTTTTTTAAATTGCCAGTCTTTTTTTTGTTTATAGCGCAAAAAATAAAAACCGCAGAAGTGATCAAATACCATCAAAAGAAAGCTCTATTTCAGGGGAAAAAAGGGACATCAATTCTGTTTGGCTACAACGTTGCATGACTGCTATGACGTTATGCGGGGCGCAGTAGTTGACGGACGATATCTGTCACCCCGCATACTTTCATTTTGAATGGACTAGGATGAACTTAGGACTTAGCAGGCTTGGTTCCAGACTGGATTTTGTGACCCTCTTGAGTCCACTCGCAGGTGTAGTTAAATAACCAGGAAGAGAGCACAGTGGAGCCCTGGCCTGGGACTCATAAACATTACACTGAGAGAGCTACACAGTCGGAGTTGGTTGTTCTAAGGACTCTAAAGAAAGGTTTGCATTAGTTTTGTTTGAAGGTGTCTGGGATGAGCCCGGCACCATATAGAGAGGTATCCTGCTCTGTATAGTTTAGCACCGGATATCAAGGAGCTGTTTTTGCTATTTTGTTTGTTTTATGACTTGCAACCTTTATCAATAAAACTGGCAACCCGCCAGGCTTTAAAGAAAGTTTGCCTGCAAGCCGCCTTTTTCCCAGGAAAGGTGATCCTCACGAGGTAATCTCCCACACCGTGCAGTTGTCAGTTAAAGTAACGCAGTGCCGTATCGCAAAAAATGGCCTGCTCTTTAAGGGGGTAAATCCTTCCGGGGCTGAAGTGATTAAACATGTTTTTCTTTTCTGGATCATACCCTGCATCTCTGTTGTCATTTGTAAATTATATGATCAATGAATCATCACACTATAGATCATAGGACATACTGTATGTACAAGAAGTTAAAGGGCCATTTTTGGATCGTTATAAAGAAGTAATGAAGTTTGAATTGCTGTTTTTTCCCTTGTTAGGGAGATTCATCATTTATAATAAAACACCAAATGCTTCAATAAACATTTCGATCCAATTAGATCATCACAGGCTCTCTGTGTTTCAATAAAAGAAGATCATGGTCGGTATGAGGTTCCAGAAAGGGTGGCTACATTGCTCCCAAAAAAAATCACAACAATCTGCCTATGAGCAATTACCGTATATACTCGTGTATAAGTCGACCCGTGTATAAGCCGACCCCCTACTTTTGCCCAAAAAATATTTGAAAACGTATTGACCCGCGTATAAGCCTAGGGTGGAAAATGCAGCAGCCAGAACACAGGGACAGGGAGCCAGAACACAGGGATTTTAGCCAGGACACAGGAATATTAGCCAGGACACAGGGATATTAGTCAGGACACAGGGATTGTAGCCAGGACACAGGGATTTTAACCAGGACACAGAGACTGTAGCCAGAACACATAGGAGATGAGTAAGGTAGTTTCACATTAAACAGAGCTGTGCTGCTTCTAAGAGCCGTTCTGTGCTTGTACCTGTGACTAATCACATTGGAATGCAGAGAATGCTGAGAGAGAGCTTCAGCTCTTCACTGAGATCAGGAGGTGGGCGGGACTGAACAGCTAAAATCAGCTTGTCCCGCCCACCTGCCGACATCAAGCTGAAAATCTGACACCTCTCTCAGCATTCTC
>BLSH010046019.1:33137-44460 GCA_018402905.1 Glandirana rugosa | reverse complement strand
TCACTGAAGTGGGTATTTCAATGATACCCCGAAGACAACAGTCGACGGAGAGGACTTGTGTGGATGTGTGTCTTCGGCGGAGACTGTCGACGTCTTTTCTATACATATCGTTAAAAACGAAATGTTCCGATCTATCTATCAAAATCTTACACCGACGCTCATATAAATTTCACAATCAAGTAAAAACCGACTTGAAGACTTGTACGTAACCGACTTACGTACAAGGGGGTTTACGAACCAACCAACGGTAACTACACTTCCGATAAATTTTAAGATAGGGAGTACAGGGGAGGAGAGCGGACATGTGTCCACTCATCTCCCTCCCCTCTACCCACTAGCACCCACCACCTCGGTCCGGGCCCGCAGATGGGCAAGCAGAGCCAGCATGGCAGGGGCGTGGGGGGGGGGGAGCCGGTATAGGTGGTCTGTTACTACTTGTATCTTCATATCATGAGGGATAGAATTTTAAATAGCCTTCACATCAATGGCAACCAACCAAGCATTTGGGGGAACATGCATTCAGCCAATGCATGTTCAGAAGTTCAGCCAAAAATGAACTAACACTTTAAATATACTCGCAGCCACATTCTAAAACTATCTATCTAGCCTTGTAAAGCAAAAATTGCTATACATATCTTTTCTGCAGCTGTCAGAGGCGGCTTCTGTGTGTAGGTGTGTTCAGGAGAGGCAGCTGACAACAGAAGCCCCATAGTAACTTTATGGGTGAAGTCACTACCCAGGTACTTCACAGCCATGGTTAGCTGTCTCCTGCACACAACATCTGCCGCTGGAGACTGGACCGGCTGGGCTTTAGAAAAGGTATTTATAGCGATTTTTGTTTTACAGGGTTAGATAGATTTGTTTTAGAATTTGACTGTGTGTAGATTTAGAGTTAGCTCATTTTTGGCTGAACTTTTACTTTAATGATATGCCCTTTACAAATGTTCAGTTCAGGGGAGAGCAGTACATTTAAAAATACTTACAATGAAACATTAAAAATGCAACATTCTGGTCCGCATTCACATAAATGTGCCCTTTTTTGCAGACAACCTACTTTTATTTATCACCTCTCCTCTTGTCTCTGTCCCGAACATTGTTCGTCTCTTCCAAGAGTTCGGTAGGGCCTCGGGACTGAGAGTTAATATGACGAACTCTGCTGCCCTTAACGTTAACGTTCCTGAGAAGATAGTTCAACGGCTTAAGGATCTTTACCACTTCTCCTGGAGCTCTTCCCAACTCCCTTATCTGGGCATTAATTTAGCGGCCAGTATAGATCGTTTATACAGCATCAACTACCCCCCTTTATATAAACAACTTTCAGAGGACCTCGCCTCTTGGGGGAAGAAGCCTCTCCTGGTTGGGGAGGGTCAACTCGGTCAAGATGACCCTCTTGCTGAGGATCCTATATCTGTTTAGATCCCTTCCCATTCCTATCAATAAACCACACTTGCTTAAACTCCAGTCCCAGATTAAAAGTTCATTTGGGGCAATAAGGGCTTCAGGCGTCCGGCGGAAGTTCTTATGAGGCGTTGCAATGAAGGAGGTTTGGGGATCCCAAACCTATGGAGGTACTATCAGGCTGCCCAATTGGCTCAATTTTCCATTATTCACACCCAAACCAACAGACCGGACTGGGTGGGGATTGAGAGACAGACGGTCCCTCACAACACCATAGACTTCCTTGATTCTCTCCCCTACACTCTCCCACTCGGTTGCCCTTTGTGACTCTTTATTTGGAGCCACTAGTTTAGTCTCAGCCACCCGTCCCTTGCAGCACATTTTCAATAACCCTTGTTTCCCCCTCCCCGGGCAAGACATTTGCGCCTTCAAATGGTGGACCAACAAGGGTCTCTACAGAATAGGTCACTTTCTCTCCTCTTCTGGCTCTATTTCTTTAAAACATTTTTCCAACAACTTAGATATGCCCCAGTCCTAAAGGTTTCGCTTTCAGCAAATTCACCATTTTATAGCTTCATTATGGAGGGCGAAACCGGCGAAAGTGGGTATCACCCCCTTTGAGAAGTGGTGCTCAGAACTCTCCACCCAAAAGGGAGGCATACCCATAATATATGCATCACTGACAGATCACCCCCAGAAACCTCCATACGCCAGGAACTAGGAGAGGGACCTGAGCTTGACTTGGGAAGCGGACAAATGGTTCTCCCTTTTCCTGAAATCCTTTAAGGGGATAGTGAACATTTCATTGATGGTGGCCAGTGTGAAGGTGATCTCCCGTTGGTACTTAGTCCCTTCCCGCCTCTCGATCATGTTCCCGAACTCTTCCCCGCTATGTTTTAGAGGTTGTAACCTCCAATGCTCCTATTATCCCACCTGGTGGGAATGTCCAAGGATCAGGGGTTTTTGGAATATAATTTTTTCTTTGCTGAGGAAGATCATGGGGCAGGAGATATCCCAAAACCCAGAAATTGCTTTACTCCATCACAGGCCCGATGGTCTATCCAGGTCCTTGTTTAAATTAACTCACTTTATTTTATTGGGAGGTAAGATCACCCTGGCAGGGGCTTGGAAAAAACCCTTGGTTTCCTTCAATGCTTCCAAGAGGAAAATCACCTGGATCATGACCCAAGAAAAACTTGCCAATATCCTCCTAGATTTGTCCCATAAATTTGACAGTGTGGGAACCCTGGTGGAACTACCTCAATCTTCCCTATTGACCTGATCCAGATTCCTTTGAGGTCCAGCTCCCGGGGTGCCCTCTCGTCTCTCCTTTTTTTTTCCTCTTTCTTTCTTTACTATCCCTCTCTCTTCCTGTTTGTTGTATGGTTGATAAATGTTGCTCACTAGATGTTTTCAGATATTGCTCATAAAGGGATAGATGGGCCCAAGAGCATACTCCTTTATTTAACAATTTCTGTTGGGGCGATTGTTGGTAATGATGGGGTGGGCTAGTGGGCGTGGCTCTCTACCCCTCCTCTGGACACAGCTTGTTCCCAGATGGGGTGTCTGGGGGGAGGGTGGGGGTCTGTTTGACCCCCCCATTTACGAGATTATGCTTAAAATGTTACACAATTGTCTTTGTATCGGCTATCTTTCTGTGACTTCTTATTTACTTGATGTAAGGCCCTCCCTTACACACAATTCAATTCAATGCAACATTCTTTTAAATAGCATGCTTTGGGATGCTCTGAACCTGCCTGTGAAGTAACACAGCTGTAGGATGGGTAGGATGTACTCCAGCAAAACCGACATTATTTACAAAAAAAAATCCATTCACTTTAAATGACGGTTTGCTGCTGCTATTTTTTATATAATGGCAAAGGGACCCCCAAAGTCTATACCAGACCCTCATCAAGGTCTAAGGACAAGGGCCTCTTTTCCAAACCCCTGCCTTTATCAGTTTTTTTTGGAATCTGGAAGTCCCTCTTAAGATAAGGGGGCCCTGATATCCACCCTCTTCCCTACATGAATGGCCATTGCCATATTTGATCAATAATGTCAGCCAGCATCCTCACTAATTTTTTTGCTTTCAGCTTCTGTCTGGTAGATGAATTGGGCCAGGGATGTTTGCTAGAACACCAAGAGCTACTGGCTTCCTAACAACCAGCCTGAGTAGAAAACATTTACATTTAGCAACAGTAGTAAGATCAGCCCTAATCAGGCCTAAAGGGGCCATAAAGAGTACAAGCAGGTGGTTTACTTTAAATATTAAAGTGTTAGTAAACCCTCCAAATTCTGTGTTGTTGCCTTTAAAATGAATAGCACTTACTGTGTGCTCAGCATTGCTTTCATTACTAAAATCTGAGTTAGTAAATCTAACCAGTTGCACCTCACTAAGTGCAAATAGCTATGTCTCAAAACCAATCATTTATATACTATCAGTCAAAAGTTTTTAAACACCCTATTTTTTTCAGTTGTATTGAAATTTAAACAGTTCAAGTCCAGTGAATAACCTTAAAAAGGTACGGGGGAAGCGGTAAACTGCAAGAGGTGAAAAAAAGTTTAGGTTTACAAAAACTTAAAAATAATGTCCATTTCAGAGTTATACAAAAGGCCTTTTTCAGGGAAGAAGTGATAGGTTAACAACTCACAGTTATGTGCACCAATTTAAAGCAGAACTCCGGGAAAAAACTTCATTCCATGTTCTTGTTGCTGATCTCCTACCTTCACCAACTATGCCATCCATCTTCTGCTGAGCTCTGTAGTTCCTCTGCAGTAGCCTGATGAAGTTGCTGAAAAAACGCTATTCCCCTGTGGTTTGAGGTTTGACATGCCCACCTGTAGTTCTGTAGAGAGAGCAGGGAGGAGATAGAATTGTAGTGGGAGCAGAGGGGGTTTCCCCAGCCCCCGGTATGTGCCACCCATGGAGGAGGTGTCCTCCTCCTCCTCCTCTCTCCCCTCTCCTCCTCCTCTGCTCCCTGCCAGTCACTGCCTCCACTCTGCCCCCCTCCCCCTACCGCCTCCCACTATCTCTGTGCAGAGCGGAATCCTTGTCAGAAATCATCGGATGACACAGCTGGAATCTCGGTCTGTGACAGGATTGTATGTGAATCACCAATCAGTGTAATGTCCTGCCCACTGGCATTGTGATTGACAGCGCACTGTTCCAATGCTGGTGGGCGGGACATTATACTGTTCTGTGATTTGCATACAATACTGTTACAGCCTGAGGTCCCCACTGTGTCATCCGATGATTTCTTACAAGGATCCTGCTCTACACAGGTGGTGACATGACTACACAGGTGGTGACATGGATACACAGGTGGTGACATGGCTACACAGGGGCTAACATGGCTACACAGGTGCTGACATGGCTACACAGGTGGTGACATGGCTACACAGGTGGTGACATGGCTACACAGGTGCTGACATGACTACACAGGTGCTGACATAGCTACACAGGTGGTGACATGGCTACACAGGTGGTGACATGGTACAAAGGTGGAGACATGGTACAAAGATGGTGACATGGCTAAACAGGTGGTGACATAGCTACACAGGTGGTGACATGGTACAAAGGTGGTGACATGGCTACACAGGGGGTGACATGGCTACACAGGTGGTGACATGGTACAAAGGTGGTGACATGGCTACACAGGTGGTGATATGCTGAAATGGTACACAGGTGGTGACATGCTGACATGGTACACAGACGGTAACATACTGACATGGTACACAGGTGGTGACATGCTGACATGGTACACAGGTGGTGACATGCTGACATGGTACACAGGTGGTCACTGCTGACATGGTACACAGGTGGTCATTACTGACATGGTACACAGGTGGTCACTACTGATATGGTACACAGGTGGTCACTACTGACATGGTATACAGGTGGTCACTGCTGACATGGTACACAGGTGGTCACTACTGACATGGTACACAGGTGGTCACTGCTGTTTAGAAAGATCTCAAATATACAGCAGGAGGAATATTTCTAATAGTGAATTACAGCAGAGTATAGTGTGAATAATATATCATTATGGGATGTGTGGTACAGATCAGTAATGATTACAGAAAGTAAGGGCAGTAAGTATATCTTCTTGTGGCTGGAGAGGAGAGAACATGCTTTGCATTTATAAGACTGTAATCTATCCTGCTGTGTTGTGTGTTACTGGTTAGTGGGCCTGGCTGCAGAATGAGGGGTGTGATTCATGTTGAAGTGGGCTTGTTCACATTTACATTCACAGGCTAGTGTACCTCCCACATTCATTGAAATCTGTAAGGACTGATGGGAAATGTAGTCTAAACAGAAAGAAGAGGATATGCAATCACTCTTCTAACAGAGATAGCATTGAAGAATACATAGTGCATCATTTGAACGAGAGAGAGCACTTCCTGTAAATTAGATTGGACATATCTCTTCAATGGTAAGGAATTTCATAAATGTAATAACTGTTTAGTGTTTAGTGTAGGGGGTGTACTAATGAGGGATTTTTTGAACATTCCGAGTTCTGCTTTAAGTAATTTAAGCCTTGAAAGTGTATGCTAACAATTCCTACAGGTGTCCCAACTTTTGTTGATTACTTACAACTCTCTGTATAAAAGCAGCGTTGAAACAGGCTGTATGATTACACCTTCTTAAGCAATATTTGGACAGTATATTACTGAAGAAAGTAGTATATTACTCTCAAAATGGCATGAAAAAGGAAATTAACAAAAGAAGACAGACTATTATAACCCTTAAAAGTGCAGGTCTTTCTTTTCAAGAAATTGAAGAGAAAGCCAAGGTTTCAGTGAGCATAGTTTCCTACACTATCAAAAGGCATACTGGAGAAAACTGTGACAGGAGGAGGTCAAGCAAGTAGGAGGAGTAAGCAAGCCTCAATTTCAACTGTGAAGAGAAGACTCCAATCTCCAGGTTCAACAGGTCAAATGGCTTAAGAAAGCCTTTGCGAAGATGGCAAAATAAGAAAAAGAGGCTTGCCTGGGCCATGAAGCAGCACCAGTGGACTACTCAAGATTGGAAGAAGGTGTCCTGGAACAATGAATCAAAATGTGATATTTTCAGTTCATTATGCAGGGTTTTTGTACGCCATCAAATTGGTGAAAACGTGGTTACTCGGTGTGACACCATCTGACAAATATGGAGGTGAAACCGTTGTGGTCTGGGGCTCTTTTGCTGGTCAGGGATTCATCCTACAGCAAGATAATTACCAAAGAGATACCTCCAGGCTGTGTCAGAACTACCTTAGAAGAAATTAATAAAGACGGTAGGCTTCAAATCATGGAATGACCAGCAAAGTCAGCAGACTTAAAACCCATTGAGCCAGTTTAAGATGAACTGGACAGAAGCCTGAAAGCAAAGCAACATTCAAGTGCAACACATTTATGGGAACTTCCGCAACAGTTTTGGGAATAACTTTCCAAATAAGGATGGATGAATGGTTCGGCCCGAGCATGAGTTTGGGCTGAACATTGGCTGTTTGCCTGTTTACCAAACAACAGAATTATTAGGGCGTTTGACTGTTTGTTCGGCCCACTGAACGACTACAATGCACTGCGCCGCCGCACAGTGCATTGAAATCCCTGATTGGCTAAAGCAGTGAAAGCTTCACCCAATCAGGGCACAGAGCACTGTCTAAGCCATGATTGGACACTGTCATGATGACTTTCTATCCAATCATGGCTCATTGCTCTTAGTACCGCCCCACACTATAAAATTATTCTTTGAAAAGGGGTCATAATCAGTGTGATATATTGGCATGGAGAGAGATAGAACAGGGCTCTGTTCAGTGCTACTAGACAGTTAGTGTGCTATAGCGTGCTATTGTGATTTTATTGTTAGTGTAGAATATTTGTTTATTGTGAATCTAGGGACAGTTCAGTCAGTGTAGTGTAGTGACCACATTCCTCTTTACTTTAGTGTGCATCCAGGGACAGTTCAGATAGTGTGATTGTAGTGTAGTGACCACCATTCATCTTTGCATTAGTTTGTATCTAGGGACAGTTCAGTCAGTGTCAGTGTAGTGCACTGACGACCATCATTTATCTTTACATTAGTGTGTATCTAGGGACAGTTCAGATAGTGTGATTGTAGTGTAGTGACCACCATTCATCTTTACATTAGTGTGCATCTAGGGACAGTTCAGATAGTGTCAGTGTAGTGACCAATTAACACTGTATATTTAATTGTGTTACTGCAAGTTAAACGCCATATACTTCTGTGCGTTACTGCAAGTTTAACGCCAAATATTTCTGTGTATTACTACAAGTTTAATGCCATATAGTTCTGTGCGTTACTGCAAGTTTAACGCCGTATATTTACATGTGTTACTGCAAGTTTAATGCTGTATAGTTCTGCACGTTACTGCAAGTTTAACGGCATATATTTAAATGTGTTACTGCAAGCTTAACGCTATATATTTCATTGCGTTACTGCAAGTTTAACACCATATAGTTCTGTGCGTTGCTGCAATTTTAAACGCCATATATTAAATTGTGTTACTGCAAGTTTAACGCCATATATTTCATTGTGTTATTGCAAGTTTAACTCCATATATTTCTATGCGTTACTGCAAGTTTAGCGCCATATATTTCATTGCATTACTGCAAGTTGAACACTATATTGTTCTGTGCATTACTGTACATTTGACACAGTATATTGCAGTATATTGTAGTGTATCCATGGAGTGTGTCTGTGTAGTGAGTACTCAAATTAAAGTGCACCAAATGCCACTTTCCATTGATTAAAGTGCATTCACATTCATATTTACACATCTTTATTACATTTGGTTAATAAGCACCCCCATCATGTCTAGGAAGACAACAAGGAGAGGCAGACATTCCCATGGCACTGTAAGGCATCCAGCAGCATATGTGTCCACGGGCAAAGGTGGACGTGGTCAGTCCTCATGCAGGGCATCATTTCCTCTGTTTAGTGATGCTGCCAGTACTATCCAGCCACAGCATGCAGAGGAGGTGGTGGACTGGCTTATTAAACCGTCTTCATCCTCCTCATCCTCCATCACCCAAGCACAGAATAGTATGCAGTCCCCTGCAGCTGCCAGAGTGGCTAAACCTGCCTCCTTGTCCACAGCTATTCCTGCCATAGCCCCAGCATCAGGCATGTAGGAATCAGCTAAGTTATTTGAAAACAGCTTCAGCAACTTGCTCCTTGTCGATGCATAGCCATTACTCAATTCAGATGTTGGTTCTGAGGCTGAGGAAGGCAGGAACATGAGCCTATAGAGAAGGGAGAAAACTGGTACACCAATTGGCAGTCATGTTCCCCCAGCCACAGCATATTGCCATGTTGTCTCCAGTGGTAATGAGGATGGAGGAGATGATCATGATGAGGTCACTGATGCGACTTGGGTGCCAGATAAAGTGAGGGTGAGGCACAACCCCAATGAGACAGCCATCATGGAAGACCAGAGAGCAACCATCCTATTCCATCACATTGTGGAGCTGTTATCTCCCGGCCCACTTCCCACAGCTCAGTTGTCTGGGCCTTTTTTAGTACATGTGCAGCCGATCGCACTGTTGCTATTTGCAAATTTTGTCTCAAGCACATAAAATGTGGCAAAAGCCCCAGCCATTTTGGTACCACATGCTTTACAAGGCATTAAAACTCCCACCACTCAGCCTGTTGGCAAGAGCACCTAAAAGCCACACAAAAGGAGCACAGATCCTTCCCTCCTCCTCCTTACTCACCTCAGTCTGCCCCTGCTATACCTCATGACCTCTCAGTCATGCAGGGTGTCCCAGGTCCTTGCAGCACATCTGCCAGCAGCACACCACCAGCTGTAGACTATAGCCAGCAAATTTCTCTGCCTCATCTTCTGCAGTGGACAAAAAAATACAGTCCTTGCCACCCACGTGCCCAGTGTCTAAATGCAAGCTTGTCAAAGCTGTTGGCTCTCCAACTTCTGCCTTTCCTCCTGGTGGATTCTGCCCCCTTCCATGAATTTGCAGAATGTGCTGTACCACAATGGCAGGTTCCCAGTCGCTATTTCTTTTCACGTAAGGCCATTTCATCTCTCTACCATCACATGTAAGGCAATGTTGTGGCATTGTTGGACAAGGCATTCAGCTGCAAAGTCCATGTTACTGCTGACATGTGGTCCAGCAAGCATGGGCAGGTACAATATATTTTGTTCACAGCACACTGGGTAACTGTGCTTGCAACTCGGAAGGATGCAGGACAGGGCTCAGTGCTGTAGCTTGTTGTGCCCCCTCGTCTCCATATAGCTTGTGATGATGCAAGATTTGTCAGCTCTACCCCCTCCTCCTCCTGCATGTCCACCTCTGCTGAATTGTCCTATTGACCTCAAGTACCCCCTAAGCGTTCAAAGGGCTATTCAATGAGTTAGGCTAAAAGGTGCCATGCAGTGCTTCAGCTAGTGTGTCTAGAGGACAGGAACCACACTGGAGCAGAGATTCTTGCAGCTCTGCAGGGACAGGCCCAGAGGTGGTTCACGTCATGCCAGCTGGAGACAGGAATGGTGGTGTGCACAAACCTCCTGTCTGCCCTTAGACAGGGAAAATTGACACATGTGCCATGCTTGGCACATGTCCTCAATTTGGTAGTGCAGCATTTCCTAAATAAGCAAGTACCCAGTACCCAGGTTTGGAAGATCTGCTAAAGCAGGTCAGAAGAGTCTGTAGCCATTTCAGGCGGTCATACACAACCAGTGTCATACACAGCCAGTGCTCAGTTGGCTGAAATTCAGCAGGACATGCAGCAGAGGGCCATCAACGAGTACCTGTGTGAGTATGGCACAACGACAGGCTCAGGACGGCTTGGCTTTTTTCCCCACGCCAATGGCAGCTCATAAAGGATGCATGCACTCTACTGTCACCATTTGAGGAGGCCACAAGGATGGTGAGCCGTGACAATGCATGCATCAATGACACAATCCCTGTTGTGTTCCTGCTGGAGCAGACTCTGTGTGACATGGGTACTGGAGGCAGAGCAGTGGGAGAAAGAGGAGGACTTCCTTTCCTCTCAAGGCCCATTTTATGCAGACACCATCGTTCCTATGCCACAGAACACACAAGAGGAGAGAGAGGAGGAGGAGGAGGATTCTGGCAGTTTCAGAGGCATTGAAGCAGAGGAAGACATACGTCAAGCAGTAAGAGATGGTTTTCCATCCCCAATACCCTTGGGAGTAGTGCGTGGCTGGGAGGGGAGGCAGTTCCAGATACTGTTAATCTCAGTGACCCAAGGAGTCTGCTTCTCATGCCTCCACAAATTTGCGGTGCATGGGCTCTCTCATGCTTCAAAGCCTGTGAGAGGACCCAAGAATAGGTGGCATAAAGAAGAAGGGTAAAGTCTCAGAACTCATCCCATCCCAACAGAGAGTGCAGAAGATCAAATCTTTTGAGGACACCTTAAAGAGGAGTTTATCAAACTCTTTTCCCAACTTTGGTAGGTTACAGTCCCGTGGAAAATGTAGCTTTGAGGCTTCTATTGGTCAAGAGAGGAGCGATGAAGAAGGCGGCTACCTACCGTATTTTTCGCCGTATAAGACGCACTTTTTCTTCCCCAAAACTGGGGGGGAAAAGTTGGTGCGTCTTATACGACGAATAGAGAGTTTACCTCCGCGGAGCGCAACGCCGCCGCGGCCTTAGGAAAGGCCGCGGCTTTGGCCTAGCTCCGGAGCGGTCGGCCATCTTGGTACACCCGGCGGCGGCGGATCCTACCAGAGCACACTTCTGCAACAGTGAGTATTATTACTATGTTGGGGGCAATGTTACTGGCTATTATTACTATGTTGGGGGCAATGTTACTGGCTATTATTACTAATGTGGGAGTAATGTTACTGGCTATTATTACTAATGTGGGGGCAATGTTACTGGCTATTATTGGGGGTGTAATCATTATTATCGGTCATTGTAATGAGGGTGTAATCATTAT
>BLSH010046019.1:20893-33127 GCA_018402905.1 Glandirana rugosa | reverse complement strand
CCATTAGGTCCTGACTAAATAGGCACCTGACAGACTGACACCTGACAGACACCTGTCTACGTAAGATACTAGTCATTGTTTTGGAGGTCCTCGTGACTTACGGGCAAGCCATTCGTGTGACGTACGTCCTGTCGGGTCGTCGAATTTTCGTATCACTCGTTCAAGACCGGTCACCAGATAAGAATTTTACTACAGTATTTGGTTCAGAATTTTTTTTTTCTAGATTTTCCTCCTTTAAAATTGGGTGCGTCTTATATGCCGGAGCGTCTTATACGGCGAAAAATACGGTAAGTGATGCATTTCTCCATTTTTTGGTCCTCATTGCCCAGGGCTGTCAGTTTCCACATCTTATCGGCAGTGTCTGCATCACATGGTAGATTATATTCTAGGGGCAAAAACAGAGATGGAGAGCTTTCCAGTCGATGATCCACTGGCTTACTGGGTCATAAGAATAGACCACTGGCCAGAACTTGCTCACTATGCTTTTAAGCTGCTGGGCTGTCCTGCATGCAGTGTGCTTACCGAACGGGCATTCAGTGCTCCTGGAGGTTTTGTTACTGATCATAGAATGCATCTGTCCACAGACAGTCCACAGTCAGACAGTCCACGGATAAATCAGTCCTGGATTACCAGCTGTCAGGTTGCAAGCATCCAGTAAGGGTAAACAGATCAATTGGCTACACCTAAAGAAATTAGGACATATGGATACGTGAAAAATGTGTATTTATGAAAATTACACACATCCAATACCAGCACCAGTAACAATAAACAAGCAAGATGGAAAGTAGTAGAAACAAAGAAACCTTTAGAAACATTTTCTGCACCTGTTTGACAGGTGCATATCATTGCAATTTTTGAAAGCAAGGCCAATTCTTGCTTTCATCAAGAGTACCTCTATAGGGCTACAGTGAGAAGGCGCCACCGATACCTAAAAAACAATATTTTCAGCACCTGTTTGACAGCTGCATCAAGTTTAATTTTTTTACAACAAGGCCAATTCTTGCTTTCATCAAGAGTACCGCTATAGGGTTACGGTGTGAAGCCGACACCCAAAGAGCAATTTTTCCACACCTGTTTGACAGGTGCATATCATTGCATTTTTTGACAGCAAGGCCAATTCTTGCTTTCATCAAGAGTACCTCTTATAGGGTTATGGTGTGAAGGCGCCACCGACCCCCAAAGCCCAATTTTTACGGACCTGTTTCTTCTATCCAAAGTCTGTGGAAGAGACACCAGAATTTATCCAAAAAAATCTCTAATATTTTTCCCAGTGCACTACATTGTGGCCTCATCATACAAACTGGCTCTCCGAGCCATTGCTTAAAAAATAAAGGAAGCTTGCAGGGAAAATTGTATTTTTTTGGCATTATAAATACAATTATTATCACAGCAGATTCTATAGATGGTACAAATGTGCCACTTTACAGGCAGACTAAGGGGACCCCCCCAGGCACTATATTGAAAGGAATTTTTCATTTTTATGCTTTTTAAACTTTTTTCATTGATACATGTCCCCAGGGACATGTATCATAACCATTGTATGTCTGATTACTTGCATATAAGACTTCAAAATGTGCATTTTTGATTTTTCACGTTTGGGTCCCTTAGACTTCAATGGGGTTCACTATTCGGTTCCAAACTTTCCCGATGTTCGAAAATTCTGGTGTGAACCAAACAGGGGGTTGTGCGGCCCATCCCTATTTCCAAACAATATTTGATTTCCATTGTAGGAAGAAAACCAAAAGCCTGTCAAGCTGTTATATCTGCAAAAGGTGGCTACTTTGATGAGTCAATAATCTACAGGAGTTTACAATTTGTTAAAGAAAATAATTCCATGATTTCTTTTTTATGTTCAACTGTTTATTTGTTCTAGGCTTTATTTTCAGAGTACATCGAAACATTAAACTGCATAAATTTAATTGAAAACATGAAAAATGGGGGTGTTCTAAAACTTGTGACTGGTAGTGTATATAAAAAATGTGCTAAACAAATATAAATAAAATATATAAAAATAAAAATATTACAAAAAATAAAAAATGAATCAGTTTAAAGTTTTTAATCAGAATTTCCCCAAAATTTAGTATATTTCTTTATAGGGTCAGGAAGGATTCTTTTTGACTCAACGGGACGACACTAGCTATAGATGCCTAAGGGATTTGTTTTACCTTGCTCTGGGAAAAAATTAGTTTAACCACTTAAGCACCAGAAGGATTTCCATTGTTATGACCAGAGCACTTTTTGCGATTTGGCACTGCGCTGCTTTAACTAACAATTGTGCGGTCGTGCGACGTTGTACCAAAACGAAATTTGTGTCCTTTTTTCCCCACAAATAGAGATTTCTTTCGGTGGTATTTGACACCTCTGCATCATTTCTGTTCACTGCTATTAACAAAAAAAGAGCGACAATTTTGCAAAAAAAAACTATATTTCTTACTTTTTGCTAAAATACATATAAAAAAAAATATAAAAAACAAATGTATTCATTGGTTTTGGCTGATTTATATTCTTCCTCATATTTTTGGTAAAAAAAATTACAATCAGTGTTTATTAATTGTTTTGTGCAAAAGTTGCCACGTTTACAAACCATGAGAATTAATTTCTGACATTTTTACAATTTTTTTTTTTTTGCTAGTAATGTCGGCAATCTGCAATATTACTGTGGACGTGTTGGACATTTTTTACACTTTTTTGGGACCAATGACATTTATACAGCGATCAGAAATTTAAATAGCCACTGATTACTGTGTAAATGTCATTGACAGTGAAGGGGTTAACCTGCAGGGGGAGATCTAGGGGTTAACTGTGTTCCCTTGGCGTGTTCTAGCTGTGAGAGGGCTGGGCTGCCAGGGGCGTAAGAGAGCTAACTGATCTTAGTGACAGGTGTCAGTAGATCTCTCAAATGCTGCCTGACAGAGTGGGGAACCGCCGTGTTTACATCAGCGGTTCCCCGTTTTTCTTCTCTGCCAGGCATTTGCGGCTTTCTGGCGGAGATCAAGTCCGCCCGAGCTGCAGCCACACTTCTGTAGAGTGCGGCGGGCACGAAAGTGCACCGGCGTCAGTGCACTCCCGCCCACTACCACGCGCGCACAAGCTGCTGTTTATACACAGCGATTCACTGGACGCTGCCCCATTGCATCAGTAAATGTACACGACGTGGTCAGGAACCAGTTAAGGATTAACTTGATGGGTATGCACTAACCTAAATCACTAATAAAACAAGTTTGTTTATGTTTATTTATGTTTTGAATTATGAAAACACTAATTTTAAATCTTGGACACTCCCTTATGAAAAAAATTCCAAAAATATAAAATGTGAGCAGACAGGCAACATGGCTTCATTCTTTAGAGCACAGAGAGTATGATCTAAGAACACACTGCAAACATGTTTTGCTATATACTTTCCATAATCGCACTTTCTTCTCTCTTTGGATTTGCATTTTGCTGTCGTTCCCACAAACACGCTGTGGCTCGAAAATCCGGAGACATTATGCTTGGAGGGATCTTTCCCATCCATGAGGGAGTTTATAATTTATTAGAACGTCCTTATGTAGATGAGTTCATCTGTACAGGGTAAGTGCTGAAGAAATTTTAAAAAAATGCAAGGAATTAGATTTCTATTTAAAACTTTTCTATAAAAACATAGTTATTTACTCTGACTTTATTCAGAAATTGGTTTTAATCTATGTTTACCAACAGCTGTAGGAACTGTGACTTGCATACATGTTTGGATGACAATTGCTTGCAAATTTCCAATGATGTTAAATTTAAAAAAAAAATGACAGATACAGACGGTTAAATGCCAATCCAAATTTTTCTTATATATGGAAGTTCAGGATCGTAAAAGACTCCTGGGAGAAAGGGATGGGTGCTGCAAGGGTTGAAACTGCCTTATATTTGCTTCTGTTTTTCTTAAGCACCCTTAAGCTGGCCATAGATGGGTTGGTTTTTTTTGTTTAGCCAGAGTGCTGAATAGAAAAAAATGAACAGATTTCTCCATCCACATGAATGAGGTGTGGATAGAGAAATCCCCCCTACCAGGACATTTGGCTCAGCCACTCATCGAAAAGGTTTTCCAACTTGTTTGTTCAATAGAAGTCAATCTAACAAATGACTTTTGTCAAACTGGGATGGCCACACAAAGATCAAAGTTCAGCCGGTCCCTCCTGAAGCAGCCAAATTTCAATCCATCTATGTCCAGCTTTAGTTTGACTGAGAGTGCAATCAGAGCTCATTCTCCTATTTTAGCTTCTCAGGTAGCAATTTTAACCTTATGTCCTCCGCTCCTCCCAAGACCTCCTGCTCTTAAGCTCTTAAGTCTCCTTCTCCCATGCTAATCTCCAGAACTTTTCCAGAGCTTCTCCAATCCTCTGGAACTCTCTACCTCACCAGCTATCTCTGGCTGCCTTTATGCAATCCCTAAAAATGTATCTCTTTAGGGAAGCCTATCATGCCTCCAACTAATTTGTTTATCAGGTCCATCAGCTCATCCCCGCAGTTAAAACCTTTTGTACCACTTGCCCCAACCTATTTGATTGTAAGCTCTTATGAGCATGGCCCTCTTAACCCTCTTGTATTTTATTGTATTGTAACTGTACTGTCTGCTTTTATATATTGTAAAGTGTTGCTTAAACTGTTGGTGCTATATAAATCCTGTATAATAATGTCCAGCTGTTGTATCCAAGCGGTTAGGCAGAGCTCTTTGTAGAGCAGTTTAGATGTACATCCTTTTATCTTCACAAAGTTGCTGCTCCCACTGTCAATAGTTATCACTATTGACAGTGTACCTGCAGAGTTCCTTCTAGCTATTTTTAGAGCCAGCAGCCATCTTGCCACTGTATTTACAGCCTTAAGAGACTACTATCCTATGGTGTGGACTATACTAGTCATACAATACTTTACTTTCTTGCTTTGCCCTGTTCTACTCTCAGTCCATCCAACTCCCAGTGTGCCAATGTTTATTTATAATAGTTGTCATTATGGCTGCAAGGTGGTACACTGCCACTGTTACAGACCCAATCGGGACAGGGGCTTTTGGAGTGAACTAGGGGCAAGCCTCCTACCCACTGATTATGACCCATATTGGAGACTGGGGTCTTTGTCTGCTTCTTCTAGTCAGAGCATGGAAACGATCTCAGCTTAGAATCTGATCCCATGGAGAGCAGACAATTTTCGAATGATGAACAGTCTTGGATTAATTCTCTGAATAAAGACATTAAAGTGTCCCTTCAAAAGTGTATAGAAAGGTGTAATATTAATCTTGTACAGTTTAATGGTCAGAGGGAATATGGTGGCCCTCTTGCAGACTGGGTTGGAAGGGCTTCTTCACCTGGGGCAGAAATATTTATCAACAATATCCCTCAATAGATTTAGGAAGATATATTAATTCCACTGAATCAGACTGCTGGAACAATGTTTGTCTTCTGATGACTTGTCTAGTGGAGAGATTACATAAGTGTGTGTCTCTCCCATTGTGTGCCTCCTAGATGTGAATTCCCATTGTTAACCATTGTCACCTATTGTTTCTGTCTGTTGGCTAATTTGGCTAACTCTTGGAGGTTCCTATGATGGAATTAGCCTTGTGTCAACTCTACCTCATTATCTAACCATTGTGGGATGGTAATGCTTTTATGCTTATGATGATGTGTAATGTACTTTGTGTATCCAGGATGGTAGACTGGTGCTGGACAGTCTGAGCTGGGGTGGGATCTCTGATTAACTACTTCAATACCATACACTTAGAACACTTTCCTACCAGACCAATTTTCAGCTGTCAGTGCTTTAGCATTTTGAATGACAATTGTGCGGTCATGCAAAGTTATACCCAAACAAAACTTTTATATTTTTTCCCCACAAATAGAGCTTTCTTTTGGTGGTATTTGATCACCTCTGCGGTTTTTATTTTTTGCGCTACCAATAAAAAAAGACCGAAAATTTTGAAAAAAAAAGTTTTTCTCTGTTTCTGTCATAAAACTTTGTAAATAAGTACATTTTCTTCATCACTGACGGGCACTGATGAGGCTACACTGAAGGGCACTGATGAGGCATTACTGATTGGCACTGATGAGGCAGCACCGATGAGGTGGCACTGATGGGCACTGATAATGAGGCACATATAGGCAGCACTCATAGGCGGCACTGATAAGCAGCACTGACAGGCACTGATAGGTGGCGCTGATATGCAGCTCTGACGGGCACTGATATGCAGCCCTGACGGGCACTGATAAGCGGCACTGATGGGCACTCATAGGCGGCACTGATGGGCACTGATAGGTGGCACTGGGCACTGATAGGTGCATGGATGGGCACTGATAGGTGGCACTGGTAGTTGGCACTGGTAGGTGGCACTGGTGGGCACTGATAGGTGGCACAAGTGGGCACTGATAGGGGGCACTGGTGGGCAGCAGATGAGAATTGTTCTAATAGGGCCCATTCCCTGGTGGTCTAGGGTGGCATCTGAAGTTGGCACTAAGTGCCATCCATGTTGGGCACTGTGCCCCTTACCTGGTGGTCTAGGGTGGGTTCCCTGGTGGTCAGGATCGGCTCCCTGGTGGTCCCTGGTTGGGTACTGGGTGGGCACATCCCTGGTGGTCCCTGGGCAAGCTCCCTGGTGGTCTAGGGTGGCAATCCTAGGGGGGCCTGCGTTGATAAGCAATCAGCACAGACCCCCCTGTCAGGAGAGCAGCCGATCGGCTCTCCACTAGTCAGGTCTGCAGACCCGAGTGGAGGGAAAGCCGATAAATGGCTTTTCCTGTTTACACTGGGATCAGCCGTGATTGGTCACGGCTGATCACATTGTAAAGAGCTTCCAATGGAAGCTTTTTACCGAGATCAGTAATACGGTGGGTCAGACTGACACACTGCACCACCGATCTCTGCGATGCGCGCCCCCCCCCCCCCCGGGAGTGCGCCCCGGCATGCTATCCTGCTGGACGTCATATGACGCCCAGTCAGGATAACTGAACCACTTCCCAGCTGTCATTCTGTATACAGCGGTAATGAAGTGGTTATTTAAAACATTGTCTGGGTGGGCGCTGAGTCACCTAGGCTTATGTAGGTGCCTGGTAGTTTAATTTGATTGATGTTTATGTTGGCTGTTCTTTAGCGATGTTAATTATATTCCTGTTTACAGTTTGTATTGTTAGGGTAATATGACCAGGCCCTTCCTGAAATTGTGTGCTATATATTCTGTGTGAATTTTCAATAAACAGTTCCAGTTCCAGCTTGAATCTAAGCTAGTGTCGTCTAATCTTGGGTGCAATATTCAGCTATAATACCTGGTTCCTGGGTCAAGACTGGAGGAAGCTATACAATATCTTGACGTAAGCACCCAAGCTGGTTGCCGGAGCGCTCCATCACAGCCACCGAATATGGAGCGTCAACAATTCGGCTTCATTGCAACGTTAACACTAGAGTTGAGCGGACACCTGGATGTTCGGGTTCGTCGGGTTCGGCCAAACTTTGCGAAAAAGTTCGAGTTCGGCACCGAACTTGACCCGAACTTGACCCCGGACCCTGAACCCCATTGAAGTCAATGGTGACCCGAACTTTTGGGCACAAAAATGGCTGTAAAAAAGTCCTGGAAAGGGCTAGAGGGCTGCAAAAGGAAGCATAATGGGGGTAAGAGTAGGACAAGTGCCCTGCAAACAAATGTGGATAGGGAAATAACGTAAAATCACATAAAAAAGAAAAATTGGAGGAGGAGGAGGTGGATGTGGAGTAGGAGCCTAGAGGTTGAGGAGGCGGTGACCGTGGCGGTTTAGGTGGAAGTGGCGGTGGAGGAGGAGGAGGTAGCCAACACTGTTTTTTGTTTGTTTGGTTTTTTTTCTAATTGGGGTAGCCCCCAAAATATTGAGACATATTAACAAAAACCAAGTATACCAATGGCTGTTTGAGGCCGGTCTAAATGTCTATTCTGCACAAGGTACAGACATGTCTTGTGGGATCCATGCCTGGTTCATTTTAATAAACGTTAGCTTGTCCACGTTGGCTGTGGACAGGCGGCTGCGCTTGTCTGTGATAGCGCCCCCTACTGTGCTAAACATACGTTCAGACAATATACTGGCTGCAGGGCAGGCCAGCACCTCCAAGGCATAAAGGGCAAGCTCAGGCCATGTGCCCAATTTGGAGACCCAGAAGTTGAATGGGGCAGACCCATCAGTCAGTACGTGTAGGCGTGTGCACACATACTGTTCCACCATGTTGCTGAAATGCTGCCTCCTGCTAAGACATTGCCTGGTGGTGCTGTTTGTTGTGGTGTGCTGCTGACAAAGCTTTTCCACATTTTGGCCATGCTAACCCTGCCTTCTGAGATGCTGGGGTGCCACAGCTGCTTGGCGACTTCTTCCTCCTCCTCTGCCTTCGACTTGTGCTTCCACTAGCCACCGGTGTCATTTGGGAATGCCCTCAGCAGCGCATCTACCAGTGTGCGCTGGTAGTTACGCATCTTCCGATCATGCTCCAGTGAGGGAATTAAGGACAGCACGTTGTCCTTGTCCTTGTAACGGGGATCCAGCAGGGTGGCCACCCAGTAATCGGCACAAGTTAAAATGTGGGCAAAACAGCTGTCTTTGAGCAGGCACTGCAGCATGTAGTCGCTCATGTGTGCCAGGCTGCCCAGAGGCAAAGACAAGCTGTCCTCTGTGGGAGGTGTATCATCTGTGTCCTCCGTATCCCCCCAGCCATGCCCCAGTGATGCCCACGAGCTGCGTTGGGTGCCACCCTGCTGTGAACATGGTTCCTCCTCTTCCTCCTCATCCTCGTCCTCCTCATGCTCCAGAACTGTGCCCTGGCTTGAATTTTTTTTACCTGGCCTATGTTGGTGCAGGAACCCACCCTCCGAGCCACTTGTGAATGACTGGCCTGATAACCATGGATATGACCCCTCTTCCTCCTGTGCCACATCCTCTTCCATCATCGTCCAAAGTGTTTTTTCAAGGAGACATAGAAGTGGGATAGTAACGCTGAGATCATTGGCACTGGCCATGTTGGTGGAGTACTTGAAACACCGCAATATGGTACACAGGTCTCGCATGGAGGCCCACTCGGTGGTGAAGTGGTGCTGTTCCGCAGAGCAACTGACCCATGCATGCTGCAGCTGAAACTCCACTATTGCTTGCTGCTGCTCCACAGTCTCTCCAGCATGTGCAAGGTAGAGTTCCACCTTGTGGTCACGTCGCATAGGAGCCGGTGAGCGGGAAGGCCGAAGTTCCGCAGCACAAACAGGCGAGCAGCAGCAGGGTGAGAACGCCGAAAGTGCGCACAGATGGCCCGCACTTTCTGCAGCAGTTCTGACATATCCGGGTAGTTTTTTAGAAATTTCTGCACCACCAAATTCAGCACATGAACCAGGCAAGGGATGTGCATCAAACCGGCAAGGCCCAGAGCTGCTACGAGATTTCGCCCATTATCACACACCACCAGGCCGGGCTTGAGGCTCAGTGGCAACAACAACTCATTGGTCTGTTATTAAATGCCCGTCCACAGCTGCTGGGCAGTGTGGGGTTTATCCCACAAACATATCAGTTTTAAAACAGCCTGCTGTCCTTTCCCCCTGGATGTGCTGAAGTTGGTGGTGAAGGTGTTACGCTGACCAGATGAGGAGGTGGTAAAGGAGGAGGAAGCGGAGTAGGAGGAGGAGGCAACAGGAGGCAAAGAGAAATGCCTTGCAATCCGCGGTGGCGGAAGGACATGCGCCAAATGACTAGCCGACTCAGGCCCAATACCCCACTACATTTGCCCAGTGTGCAGTTAGCGAGATATAGCGTCCCTGCCCGTGCTTACCGGTCCATGTATCAGTGGTTATGTGGACCTTGCCACAGATGTCGTTGCGCAGTGCACACTTGATCTTGTCCCCGACTTGTTTGTGCAGGGAAGGGATGGCTCACCTGGAAAAGTAGTGGCGGCTGGGAACCACTTACTGTGGGACAGCAACCGCCATCAGGTTTTAAAACTGTCCGTGTCCACCAGATGGAATGACAGCATTTCAAAGGCCAGGAATTTTGAAATGCTGGTATTCAGGGCCAGGGATCTCGGGTGGGTAGGGGGGTACTTCCTCTTTCTCTCCAGTGTTTGGGAGATGGAGAGCTGTAAGCTTCCATGGACCGTGTGGAAATGCTTGGGGACAGTGGCGGACATGGTGGCGTTGCTGTCACATCGTCTGTTTGCTGGGTGGCAGGTGACACTGGCACTGTAGAGGTCGAGGAAGAGGCCGAGGCAGCAGAAGAAGAGGAAGCAGGAGGAGGCCGAGACCTGCCACGCCGGGTAACTCCTTTGAGCTGCCTTTGGTGTGCTAGGTCCCTGTGTGCAGTGGGTAGTAGCAGGCATACTGTCTAGGGGGACGGTCGCTCCGCTTTTGCAACCTGCTTCCTCTTTTGCTATGCTGGTGCCTCTGTGCGATCACCACCCCTTCCTCCAAACTGCACACGTCACTCGCATGACCTTCATTCCATGTGGGGTCTAGGACCTCATCATCCTCCACATCATCTTCCACCCACCCTTCACCACTGCCCTCCTTGTCAGTCTGTACACTGTGGAAAGCTGCAGCAGTTGGCACCTGTGTTTCATCATCATCAGAGACGTGCTGCGGTGGTGTTTCCATGTCCTCATCCTGAAACAGAAGTGGTTGGGCATTGGTGCACTCAATGTCTTCCGCTTATGGGGCAGGGCTATGTGGATGGCCCACGGAAAGCACACCAGAGTCATCAAAAAGCATAAGAGACTGCTGTATGACTTGGGGCTCAGACGGCTTGGCAGATTTACAAGCGGCTGAGGTGAAAGACAGATGGCCATGGGGTTCAGGTGCCAACTCTGATCTTTAATCAAGGGACCAGGTGGGAGACAATGTGAAGGAACTGGAGGCATTGTCAGCCACCCAATCTACTATCGCCTGTGCTTGTTCTGGCCTCATCATTCGTTGAGTAGCATTCGGGCCTACCATATAACGTTGAAGGTTCTGTCGGCTACTCGCACCTAAGGAAGGTGTTTCACTTGTGTGTGTAGCTGGCACAAATCAACCACATCCTCTCCTTGCAACAGGAACTTCACCAACACCACCAACACCAGCAGCACCAGCAGCACCACGACCACGTCCCTTATTTGATGCTCTCCTCATTCTGGACGCAAATGTACTATGTAGCACTATTCATTAATAATAAAAAAAAGAATAATAAATTATTATTCTTTTTTTTTTAAACCAGCAATGTAGATGCACTTTTTATTTTTGTGCAAGAAATGCACCGCAGGCCGCAAATTTAGTATTAAGAATATTTTTTTTTTTAAAAGCAACGTAGACGCACTTTTTATTTTTGTGCAAGAAATGCACCTCTCCCAACACCAGTGTGAGATGATTTTAGAACGATAATCTGTCCCTCACAGCACCGACAGGAACCTGTCCCTACTGCAGTATGAGATGATTTTAGAACAATAATCTGTCCCTCACAGCACCGACAGGAACCTCTCCCTACTCCAGTATGAGATGATTTTAAAACGATAATCGGTCCCTCACAGTACCGACAGGACTGTGATCTCCGTCCACCAGTATGAGATGATTTTAGAACACTAATCTGTCCCTCACAGCAGCAAAAGGAACCTCTCCCTACACCAGTATGAGATGATTTTAGAACGCTAATCTGTCCCTCGCAGCACCACCAGGAACCTCTCCCTACACCAGTATGAGATGATTTTAGAATGATAATGTTAGGAAAAGAACAAATTTCTGGCTAAATCTGCCATTTCCGCGGTGGTGCGCACATTTGCGCGCGTGTGCGCGCTCCCGTGCGCGTTCGCGCGCTCCCGTGCGCGCCCGCGTGCCGGAAAACGGCGCCAAATGGGCCTATTTAAGCCTGGAGACTTCCTGGACCAAGTGCTGCTCGCTCTACAGCGTTCCCGACCTGTACGCCTCAGCTCCGGATATCTGTTCCCGTGTTTGTCCTGCCTCCTGTTGACCCGGCTTGTCCTGACCTGCTGTCCGCTACCTGCACCGACCCCGGCTACCCACGACCATCCGATTGTCTGCTCCTTTGTACCTCTGCTGCCCGCCCGTTAACGAACCTTGCTTGGACTCTGACTACCCGTTTGCCTGATCCTCTTGTACCTTCCTGCCTGCCTGTTGCCAACCCAGCCTGTACGACCATCCATCTACTTGCACGCCTTCTGGAGCCTCACTACACCATCGGTGACCCTCCAGCCCTCGTGCCATCCCGCACTCTTGGGCCTCTGTCCCCACTACCAGGGGTC
>BLSH010046018.1:202309-217688 GCA_018402905.1 Glandirana rugosa | reverse complement strand
TTTCCCCCCAAAAAAATCGCAATTGTAAGACCACTGCGCAAATACGGTGTGACATACAGTATTGCAACGACTGCCATTTTATTCTCTGGGTATTAGAAAAAATATATATAATGTTTGGGGGTTCCAGGTAATTTTATAGCAAAAAAAAATGATTTTAACTTGTAAACACCACCTCTCAAAAAGAGGCTCGGTCCTTAAGTGGTTACACAAAAACAATGAGGTTACATTCACATCTCTGCATTTCCAAACACACAGCAAACTGCACAGAAAACACATGCTTTGCCACGCATTTTGGAAATGCACTGCAAATGTGCATCACACTTGCAGCACAGTTAAATGTTTATGGTACATCAGGTGCAGGTAGCAGGCGTACATCTACTGTGCGACAAAACATGCTGCATCAAAAAGCGTGGTAAAAAAATGCACCATGCTCCACTCTAAAAAATGTCCTGGAACTTGAATGGGCTTCCCTATGCGTGTTGAGCAGAAACACTCCAAAACGCCCCATAAAAAACTTGTGCAGGAACATGTGAATGGGGCCTGACAGCTGAGTGTCACCATCCAATCCCTCCTATGTACTTGTATAAAGGTGCATACACTATGCAATCCGATTATACAGTACATGTGCAATTTCCTTTAGATTTACCAGAACTATGAAATAGTAGGACCCACCTCAAACAATCTATTAAATTTGTGTCAAATCAGACAGGCCCTTGTATAATATAGCTGATGATAGATATCAAGAAGGATGTGACCTACAGGAAATGACGGAATCCAAAAGCATTTAAAAAAAAAAACAAATAAACAGATGAAAACTCAAAACTGCTATAGATGAGGTAAGTGAGAAATAAGCACATTGAGCTGGCTGGGGCAGAAAAGACATTGAAAAAGGCTTCTATTTATTGTGAAAATTTAAATTCTGCCCAAAAAGGTTAACATAGCCTTTAAACTAATATTAATCTTAAAGAGTAAAAAACCCTCAATGTGCATTTCAGGGATTTTAACTTTGTAGCAGATCCCTAACTTTTGTAGCTCTTTGTTCCACCAAACTGATCACATACTCATTTTGAATAGGAGTGACTAGTTCATTATTAATTAGCTGATGCACTTTCTAGATTCTAATGAGGAAAGCTGCAGTGTCTGCATTTCTTTGGAAGTAGATAACTCTTGGGCAGTATTCAGAGGTGTAACTAGAACCTTCAGGGCCCCAGTGCAAGAAACCATAAAAGTCCCTCCCTAATCCCCCCTTCCATCCGAGCCCTGGGCTTCCAGTTCTAGGAGGGCATCCATGGACATCCTCCTAACACCTTGACTCCTGTGTGCCCTCTGGGGCATGCATCCAGTGAGCTCTCTGACTGCTGTGTCCTTGGTACACAGCTGATCAGAGATCACGGTAAGGGGCCAATCACAGCAGCCCTTTACCATGTGATCAGTTGCTCACATGTAAACAGACTTGCCAGTTATCGGCAGTCCTTTCCTCCCACGATATGTTTGTGTAAGCAATGGAGAGCCATTAACTGGCAAGACTGTCAGTACATTGTCTACACTGATTATCAGTGCAGCCCCATTAGTGTCCATCAGTGCAGCCTATCAGTGCTGCCTATCAGTGCTCATCAATGCAGTCTATCAGTGCCGCCTATCAGTGCTGCCTATCAGGGCCCATCAGTGCCGTCTATCAGTGCCGCCTATCAGGGCCCATCAGTGCCGCCTATCAGTGCCACCTATCAGTGTTTATCAATGTCGCCTATCAGTGCTACCTATCAGTGCTTATCAATGCCACCTATCAGTGCTCATCAATGCTGCCTATCATTGTTACCTTTCAGTGCTCATCAATGCCGCCTATCAGTGCTCATCAATGCTGCCTATCAGTGCCGCCTATCAATGCTGCCTATCAGTGACCAGTAGTGTCGCCTATTAGTGCCATCTACCAGTGCTCATCAATGCCGCCTATTAGTGCTGCCTATTAGTGCCATCTACCAGTGCTCGTCAATGCTGCCTATCAGTGCTGCCTATCAGTGCTGCCTATCAGTGCCTCCTCAGAAAGACTCTGAGCTGAGAGAGTGTCTCTCATATAGCCCAGAACCTGCACTGACAGTTCCCCCTCTTTCCCCCCTCGCACTGATGGAAGAGGAGAAAGCCGATCTGCTCCTTCTCCTCCCTTCACTCTCCTCTTGTGTGCACTGAGGGAAGTGTGAAACCCAGCAGCTGAATGATGAAATCTTCACACTTCCCACACCACACTTGCACAAATGAGGAGAGTGGTGGGAGGAGAAGGAGCAGATCGGCTCTCTCCTCTCCCATCTATGCGCGGGAGGAAGGAGGGTGAACTATCAGTGCAGGCTCTGGGCTGTATGAGAGAGATGCTTTCAGCTCAGAGCTCTGCAGCAAGCAACCCAGCTGGGGTCCCCCCGGAGTGGCGGAATGCCAGGGCTCGGTCGCAAGCTTTGCAACCATCATAGTTCCGCCACTGGCAGTATCTCATCAAATTTTACATTTTTAATGCAGGGAATGCCTAAAATCTGACTTATATATTAGTTCAGACTTCTGGGAAAATCAGTGATCCAATCATGCAAGCAAGAAATGACAGTTTGTGTCCAAAACACCTCCCAATTACCATATTACGTGGATTTTTACAACATGGCTTATGTAGCAATTGCATATACTATATTTTCTTCCTCTTTACTGTATATGTTTTTTTCAAAAGTGGAGTTACTCATTAAGTTAGTCCCCACCTGCAAATATGTTTTTCAGTTTTCCATAGATCATAAGTTGGTAAATCTAGGGCTGGTGAAAAAAAAAGCTGTCATTTTTGCTAACTACAACAAGAATATGGAGACACAGTTTAATTCGTTTAGTCATCTTTGCTTTAGGTGCTGATGGTTTCACTCTGCAATAAAAGTCCATTTTCAAAATAATCTATTTTTTATTATTGTACACATATTTTAAATATATATATTTTTTAATTTACAATTTATTTTTTCTAGACATGACTGAGTGCTTTGTGTGTCCCTCCCATCAGTGGTCATCAAATGGAAGTTCGTGGTGTGAAAATAAGACGGTTCAATTTCTAGAGTGGAAGGACCCATTTGCTGTAACTTTAGTGACTTTTAGTTCATTTGGAATTGCAGTCCTACTACTGATAGGAATCCTCTTTGTGAAAAATGCTAACAATTCCTCTGTTAAGGCGGCAGGTGGTCATTATGCCTACCTCCTGATAGTGTCCTTAATATTTAGCTCAGCAAGCATTTGGTTTTTCATTGGAGAGCCAAATCCTCTGGTCTGCCAAATTAGACAGCCCTTATATGGCATTAGCTTCACCATTGCTGTCAACTGCATCCTAATTAAATCTATCTTGATCCTCATAGCTTTTGAGTCAGCCAAAAAGGGCAAGCGGATTGGCAACTTCACTCTCCAGCGCTCAATCGCTGTTGTGGCTGTACTAACCGGCGGTCAAGTTGTTATTTGCTTAGTGTGGCTCAGTTTGAAAAGCCCCTCTTCTATGACTAATAACACAATACCTCAGCTCATCATCAAGTATTGTGATGAAGGATCTTATGTGGCCTTTGGTATCATGTTAGGGTACATTGGGTTGCTTGCCTTAACCTGCTTCCTTCTTGCTTATAAGGGAAGAAAACTACCGGAGAAATACAATGAAGCCCGAAGTATCACCTTCAGCATGCTTATCTACATGTTCGTGTGGATTCTTTTTATACCCGTCTATAAGAACTCCAGGGGAATGTACATCTCCGCGGTACAAATAGTCGCCATTCTTTCTTCTGTCTTTGGCATCATAGGATGTCACCTTTTACCAGTGTGTTACATTGTATTATTCAAACAAACTGACAATGTCAGTGAGAACAGCAGCACAATTGGATTCTTTAGGGCTAAAGCCAGAAAAATTTTCATGTGCACAGATAAAATGTCTGAACCAAATCCACCAGCTAATGAAATCCAAACTACATGAGTACAATTTTAAGATCTTTTCTTTTTGAGTGGCCTTTAATGGTAGCCAGAATTTAAATCTGTATTCAATGTTTCATTGAATTATTAATTGTATACACGTTTCTATTGAAGCCTTTTTGGGCTACAGTAATTGATAAGTATGTTTAATTTATTCATGATTTAAGTTGAATTGTATAATTACGTTTGCTTTCCTAAAAAAACATAAAAAACAAAAGTGCTGCAAATATCTATTGTCTCTTTTTTAATACAAATGTGATAGATAGTATATTAGAAACAATTGGATATCAACTGCTAGGGCCTGCAGTTATACCTGTAAGGGGGTTAGCTTGGCAGCGGGTGTGTTTGACCCCCTGGAATGGTTCACTACATAATTTAGGCACAGCGAGACAGCAGTTTCAGGTGAAAACAAAAAGGTAATTTATTCTCACTAGTTACAACGTGAAAAAAACAGGCAAACAAAAACAAACAACAAAATAAATCCTAGGCCACTTGGTCACTGACTACACAATAGGTTTCCCTGTCTGTCAGGTGGGTACAGCCTACCGCTGTACCTAGCTCCTATCTCTCACTGAAGACATTCAGCCACACAGGCTTCTTACCAGACAAGCTGTTACACTCCCCAGTCTGTTGACCTGACACAGAACCTGATTCTAGGGTGGAGCACTCACCTATCCCTGCTGGGAGTTCTTGTAGAGGCCTTAATGAGCCAGCTCACCTCAGCTGCGCTCATTACCTCTACTCCTGCAAGACTACCCTTAGTGGTCTGCATACAGCTTAAATCTTGGGCAGATGTACATGCCATCCTGCACGCAACCTGGCGTCTTTACTTGCCTGCTGTCACATACCTCAGGGGATTTTTCAGGACACCCTCCATACAGTGAGCGATGAGACAATATTATATTAAACCATATAAAATGTATTTATCACATCATATAAAAACATTTATCCATTGAAACAATAAATAAGAACATGAACTTGAACATGAAGTGTAGGGACATAAGCCAATGTTTCGCAGATTCCTGGGGATAACCCCGTAACTCCAGGTTCTAATGTAAATAACAATTGTCATTAATTTACAGATCTCATATTCTTTCACAAGATTAATATATACAATGTAAAGCCAGAAAATATACATATATATATATATCAACTCGCTCACCAAGTAACAATCATAAGATGCATACTGTTTGGCCTCCCCACGGCCATTAAGAAGATATTGGGAGCTGAAAGGCAGCAGTGTCAGAACTGCATACCAGGTCCAAGTTGACACTGGACTGAGACATACATCAAAGGGGTCCAGTTGGAAAAGAGTGAGTGTTCCCTGTTGGGGGGGACTCCACTTGTGCCTGGTCAATAGACCTCTGTTTACCAGCAGAGGGTGGGCTTACCTACAATACGCAGAGACAGTAGCCACTCGTCAATATGTACATAACTCACCACATTGCTACCCATTTTTTTTCTTTTTCGTTGGGTTTTAACAGGGGCATGTGGATTCTGGATTAATTTGGATGCGTCTGTTCCTGTCCCTGTGTGCCATGGATAGGTGTCTGGGGTGGGTCTCTAGGTGGGCACTCGGGCGCCCCTAATACAGCGGGGATGGTTACTCTCATTGGCCTCCCTGCTCCCCATCCTTGTCAGTTTGGGATGGGAGGGAATTGGGGGATGGTTGGCACCATCCATGACCGGGCTGGGTGGGGGGGGGCGGTTGCTCGTCTCCTTGCCATTCCTTATCATGGCACCCACATCGGAAGTGACATCAGGAGGCCGCGCCGGCCTCATCACTTCCAGTGGGACCGAGATATGACACAAGGTGGCCAGCATTCCGTACACCAGTCTCCCATTGGCGGTTTTCTGTGCACATGGGGGCTCCTCTTTTCATTCTGCAGCAAGTAGCTATGTTATTAACGGTCTTTTGGCTTACGATATGCATTCCTTATGCTGCCCCGCTGGGAGCCCCTTTAGTGGCCATGGCAGCGGTAGCAATGTGGTGAGTTATATACATATTGACGAGTGGCTACTGTCTCTGCATATTGTAGGTGAGCCCACCCTCTGCTGGCAAATGGAGGTCTGTTGGCTGGGCACAAGTGGAGTCCCCCTACAGGGTACACTCACTCTTTTCCAACTGGACCCCTTTGGTGTATGTCCCAGTCCAGTGTCCACTTGGACCTGGTATGCAGTTCTGACACTGCTGCCTTTCAGCTCCCGATATCTTCTTGGTGGCCGTGGGGATGGCAACAGTATGCACCTTATGATTGTGACTTGGTGAGCGAGTTAATATATATGTATATTTTCTGACTTTACATTGTATATATTAATCTTGTGAAAGAATATGAGATCTGTAAATTAATGACAATTGTTATTTACATTAGAATCTGGAGTTACAGGGTTATCCCTGAAGAAGCAGGAATCTGCGAAACGTTGGCTTATGTCCCTACACTTCATGTTCAAGTTAATGTTCTTATTTATCATTTCAATGGATACATTTTTTTTTATATGATGTGATAAATAAATTTTGTACTGTTTAATATAATTTTGTCTCATCGCTCACTGTATGGAGGGTGTCCTGAAAAATCCCTGAGGTATAACTGCAGGCCCTAGCAGTTGCTATCCAATTGTTTCTAATATACTATCGATCACATTTGTATTAAAAAAAAGAGACAATAGATATTTGCAGCACTTTTGTTTTTTTACATTTTTTTAGGAAAGCAAACGCAATTATGCAATTCAGTTGCTATCCAATTGTTTCTAGTATACTGCTTTGTCAAATGGGATGTGGACACTGCCCCATACTGGTAAAGAATTTGGTTCACATCCATTTATTTATGTAATCAAATGTGATAGATAAACAGATAGATAGATAGATAGATAGATAGATAGATAGATAGATAGATAGATAGATAGATAGATAGACATTTTGGGGGTTGTATCAGGCCTTCTTCAGGAAAATAAATATATCCAGTAATAAGTAAAAAAGAAAGTGTATTTATACAGAAAGAACCAGAAAATAATGAAATCACTATAATAGGTATCCATATAGGTGGTAACCTGTATAATCAATAAAAAGGCAACACAAAACAGTTGTATCCTAATTGGTAATTGATACATATTAACAACTTCCTGACCAGGCCATTTTTTGCGATACGGCACTGTGTTGATCGTGTGACGTTGTGTGACGTTGTACCCAAACAAAATTGATGTCCATTTTTTCCCACAAATAGAGCTTTCTTTTGGTGGTATTTGATCACCTCTGTGGTTTTTATTTTTTGCACTATAAACAAAGAAAGAGTGAGAATTTTGAGAAAAAACAATATTTTTTACTTTTTGCTATAATAAATATCCAAAAAAATGGAAAAAACTAATTTTTTCCTCAGTTAAGGCCAATATGTATTCTTCTACATATTTTTGGTAAAAAAAATCGCAATAAGCGCATATTGATTGGTTTGCGCAAAAGGTATCACATCTACAAACTATGGGAATAGATTTATGGCATTTTTATTATTATTATTATTATTTTTTTACTAGTAAGACAGTGATCTGCAACTTTTAGCGGGACTGCGACATTGCGGCAAACACTTTTGACACTTTTTTGGGACCATTGACATTTATAAAGCGATCAGAGCTAAAAATAGCACTGATTACTATATAAATGTCACTAGCAGGGGAGGGGTTAACACTAGGGGCGATCAAGGGATTAAATGTGCTCCCTCTGGGGTGTTTCTAACTGCATGGGGGCTGGGCTGCCTGGAGGAGGAGAGAGATAGTTGTTCCCGATCACTGGGAACAGACGATTTCTCTCAACTCCCCTGTCAGTACAGGGATCTGCTTGTTTACACTCACAGATACCCGTTCTGCAGTGTCTCGGGAGCGATTGTGGGTGGCCGGCGGACACCAAGTCCGCCCCACCTACTGATTGGCTCCCCCGCTAGTCAGTGGGCGTGTGCATGCATCCACAACACGTGTTTCCGCGACCAACGTACAGCTATGGCGATTCGCGGGAAACGAGCCAACCTGCCGCCGTATAACAACGTCGACTGGTTGGCAAGTGGTTAAAGGATAAGTTCCCATTTAGGAACATGTTACTTTTTAGGGTGAAATATCTAACATGTCCCTGCAGCTCTCCCCCTGATCCTCCCCCTTTCTATGACAGTGGGTCAAAGTAACTGTCACCAGCCCATCAGAGTACCTGTCACCAGCCCATCAAAGTACCTGTCACCAGCCCATATGAGTACCCGAGTACCTGTCACCAGCCCATTAGAGTACCTGTCACCAACCCATCAAAGTACTTGAGTACCTGTCTCAGCCCAGAGTACCTGAGTACCTATCTGCAGACCATCAGAGTACACGAGTACCTGCCATAAGCCCATCAGAGTACCCGAGTACCTGTCACAACCCTTCAGAGTACCCGAGTATGTGTCCCCAGCACAGAGTACCTGAGTACCTATCTGCAGACCATCTAAGTACCTGAGTACCTGTCACAACCCCTCAGGTGACCTGAATACCTGTCACCAGCACATCAGAGTACCCGAGTACCTGTCCCCAGCCCAGAGTACCCAAGTACCTATCTTCAGCCCATCAGAGTACCCGATTACCTATCTGCAGCCCATCAGAGTACCTGATTATCGGCCTCCAGCTCATTGGAGTACCTGTCTCCAGCCCAGAGTACCCAAGTACCTACCATCAGCCCAGAATACCCGAGTACCTATTTGCAGACCATAATAGTACCCGAGTACATGTCTCCAGTCCAGAGTACCCAAGTACCTATCTGCAGCACATCAGAGTCCTCGAGTACCTATCTGCAGCCCATCAGAGTACCTGATTATTGGCCTCCAGCTCATCGGAGTACCTGAGTACCTGTCTCCAGCCCATCAGATTACCTGAGTACCTTTTTCCAGGCCTATTACAAGTTTCTTTTGGGGTCAGAATCAATCATATAGGGTTGTTGCTGCTGTATTTAAGCCAAACAATTATGTAAAAGTAACATAAATGAACACGCATGCAAACTATGTGATGCGAGAATGTGGTGTCACAGGCACGCTCCCCGAGGTCTTTAACATTCTGTAATTCCATGAATAGATTTAAGGCATCCCCTAAGCGTGTTATTTAAAGGAATTGCATATTTTAAAGTTGCCCTTTGAGCCACACCAAAATGGCCTTTCCTTGTTGAATGATAACTTTTACATTTTTTTTTCTTTGGTACATGTCCCCGCAGTCAGTGCCCAGCCCCCCATGTTATTTCTTTGTCAATCCATGGACTTTCTACTTCTAAAATAGCCATTAATGGAAACAATCCTATTGTTTTGAGGGGGAACTTGATTCTGGATCCAAACTTTGATAACATTCCTAGACTAAACCTATATCTGCTTGGCTTATCGTTATTGGGGATCAGCAACATGCAGCAATGCCGAGCAAGAAGCACGCTAGCCCTTGCTCTTTAAGACAGCACCCATTTCTTTGATTGGTAGCTGCCAACGGCAGAACCCAGAAGCCAGTGGCCATGCACAGATGGGAAGACCTGGTGCTGGTGTATAAAACAGGTGTCCACGACAGCAGACCCACAGTGGTGGCAGGAGATAGGTTAATGTGTCAAGCAAGCAGAGTATAAGAATATGTTATTGGTGGCAGCATGTGGCAGCATGTGCAATAGTGGTAGAAAATAGTAATGGTGGAAGGAGTAGGTATTTGTTACAGGCCTGCAGTGTTGGCAGGGAATGCTTACACTGTATAGTGTAATAATATTATTAGGGCAACATTCAAACCAAATTTTAATCCTTTGCATTAGCAGAAAGGACTTGGTACTCATCGCTTATCCAAGACTGTTTGTTTTTTATCAAGGTGAGCTGGCATCTTAATGTACTCATCAAAGAAGTGACATACATGTTAATAAAGTGGACGTCACTCTCTTGGCCACCCCGTGTAGGATAAAAATATGGAGCAGCCTTAGCCTATGCTTCTCCACAAACCACGCCCCTGACCCATATTCCCTTTTCCCTTGACGTCCTCCCGTTTTTGCCACTCTGCTGCCCCCCAGGGGCCCGCATCGCAGCGATCGGGCGTGTCCGTCGGGACTCCGGCCATCGGCGATCGGGGTAAAGAGCCAATGAAATTGGCTCTTTACCACGTGACAGGCTGTGTCCTTGTTTCGCTTTCGTCTAGATAGCAAGGTTACTTTGCAGTATAAGTAAGGAAGTTCAGACCGGTTTTGTGTATTAATGAGCTTTTACTGAACAAAAATGCTGTACATACAAAACTATTACAATATTAGGAATTCAAGACTGACAGATCTCTATAGCAAATTAACAACCTAGCCAACAAACAAACTATAGTCTGTAACAATAGAAATACACTTAAATGTTACTTAGCTTCAGTTACTGTGTTCGTGATCTCCGTTGACAATGATTCTTCTGGAGACCAGTCACTTTCCTTAGTTTCACAGATGAGTGCTTCGACGTTAATCCATTGTGAGAGCCAGCTCTTCTGCCCTGAGCTTATCTCTGGCAATATTTATATGGCTCAGTTCGTTTACAATGGTTACCTTAACAATGTAGTAACCAAAATGCCTGTGTATTCCCAAATTCTACCTCAAGACTCTGCCATTACAAATATATAATTGTTTGCAGTATCTATAGAGACAACTGTCAAACTGTAAAACAACAATGGTAACAAACTCATTAACCTTAACAATCAACTGACAAATGTCCCATTGTTTCAGGACAACCTGTGTTACCAAGGCATTCGTTTGAGAAGCATCCTCAAACAAACCTGATCTGTTAACATTAGTCTGATAGATAAATCATTTGTTCATATAAAATATATTTTATATCAAACGCAACACATTCCGCCCTTGATTTTTCTCTCAGACTCCACATAGACTAATAACTCATACTAAACATGAATTTTCTTTCAACCCCTTCCATATTTCTGTCACTGAGAAGGTGTTTCAGTCTTTGGCTAAAAGTTCATTAGAACATCCATTCTAAAGTTCTTTAGAAACAAGTCCAGGCTTGTTATATATCAAAAGCCTTGCTCTCCACAGCTCTTGCGGTCTTCCACCATTCTGTCCATCATGTAGCCACTTTTCTTTGATCTTCCCATGTATCAAATTGGAGACAGCCTGTGGAGTGGTAGACCCCGGCCCTTCAGCTACAATCTCTCCTCTAACTAGCTTCTTGCCTGGATCTCTGACCAACACTTTGCCACCTGCCTGTATTAACTTCTGACCCTCCCAAAGAACACCAATAGGGAGGAGAGGAAATATACTGATATTTCCCAGAAGATCACTGCTGTTTATTTTGGAAGATTTTATGTTATATAGCCTCACTTTCCACTCTTGCTGAGAAGTATCCACTAATCAGAGTCCATTTTTACCCAGCACAAGCTACACAACACACCACAGAAAACACAGGTCTGCTTCAGTTGAACTTATAGCACAGAATCCCGGACGAGCCCCCAATTGTTTCGCTTTCGTCTAGATAGCAAGGTTACTTTGCGGTATAAGCAAGGAAGTTCAGACCGGTTTTGTGTATTAATGAGCTTTTACTGAACAAAAATGCTGTACATACAAAACTATTACAATATTAGGAATACAAATCAAGAATGACAGATCTCTATAGCAAATGAACAACCTAGCCAACAAACAAACTATAGTCTGTAACAATAGAAATACACTTAAATGTTACTTTTTATTATTATACAGGATTTATATAGCGCCGACAGTTTGCGCAGCGCTTTACAATATTAGGGCAGACAGTACAATTACAATACAATTCAATACAGGAGGAATCAGAGGGCCCTGCTTGTTAGAGCTTACAATCTAAGAGGGAGGGTTGAATGATACGAAAGGGCAGTAAACTGCGGGGGATGAGCTGATTGAGAAAATAAGGAGTGTAGTTGTTAGGTGGTGGCAGGATAGGCTTCCCTGAAGAAAAAAGTTTTCAGGGATCGCTTGAAGGTGGATAGATTTGGGGACATTCTGACCGATTGGGGTAGGGAGTTCCAGAGGATGGGGGAGGCTCGGGAGAAGTCTTGGAGGTGAGTATGAGAGGAGGTGATGAGGGAGCTGGTGAGCACAAGGTCTTGGGAGGAGCGAAGAGGACAGTTAGGTTGGTATTTTGGGACTAGGCTGGTGATGTAGCTGGGAGCAGAGCTGAGGGTGGCTTTGTAGCTGATTGTTAGTATTTTGAATTTAATTCGTTGGGCGAGTGGCAGCCAATGGAGGGATTGGCAGAGGGGGGTGGCAGACGTTGAACGGTTTGTAAGGTGGATGAGTCTGGCAGCAGCATTCATGATGGACTGGAGGGGGATAGTCTATTTAAAGGTAGGCAAGTGAGGAGGGAGTTGCAGTAGTCGAGACGAGAGATGACCAGGGAGTGAATCAGGAGCTTTGTGGTTTCATTGGTTAGGAAGGGACATATTTTAGAGATGTTGCGGAGATTGAGGCAGCAAGCCTTAGAAAGTGATTGGATGTGGGGCCAAAAGGAGAGTTCAGAGTCCAGGATAACACCAAGCACCCTGACATGTGGGGATGGGTGGATGGTTGTGCAGAGAAGTTGGAGGAAGAGGCACGTGGGGGAGGAAATATTATGAGTTCAGTTTTGGACAAGTTGAGTTTGAGGAAGTGGTGTGACATCCAGACAGATATGTCTGTTAATAAGCTAGTGATACGTGAGGAGACTGATGGGGTGAGTTGGGGGGAGGAGAGGTAGATTTGGGTATCGTCAGCGTAGAAATTATATTGAAAGCCGTGGGAGGCTATCAGCCGACCCAGGGAAGAGGTGTAGATTGAAAATAAGAGGGGTCCAAGAACAGACCCTTGGGGGACCCCAACAGAGAAGGGAAGAGGAGACGAGGAGGTAGAATTGTTGGTTACGCTGAAAGTGTGATGGGATAGGTAGGACGAGAGCCACTGAAGAGCACAGCCATGAAGACCAAGGGAGCAACGTTTTTTGAGGAGGATGGGGTGGTCGACAGTAACAAATGCAGCCGAAAAATCCAGGAGTATAGAGAAGTGTCCATTGGTTTTTGCAGTTAGTAGGTCATTTGTGAGTTTAAGAAGAGCAGTTTCTGTGGAGTGTTGAAGGCGAAATCCAGATTGAAGGGGGTCCAGAAGGTTATTCTTAACAAGGTGGTCACTCAGTTTGTTGTAGACTAGGCGTTCTAGGAGTTTGGAAGAAAAGGGAAGCAAGGAGATAGGGCGCAGATTATTTAGATCGGTAGGGTCCAGGGATGGCTTTTTGAGTATGGGGTGACCAATGCATGTTTTAGAGCATTGGGGAAGATGCCAGAAGAGAGGGAGAGATTGAAGATGTGAGTTAGAGAGTGTAGGATAGAGTCAGAGGGTGAGCGTAGTATTTGAGAGGGAATAGGGTCCAGTGGACAGGTGGTTAAGGTGGGCGCTAGAAAGGAGTTTAGCAACCTTGTTTATAGTAGCAGGTTTGAATAAGGATAGTGTCGATTGTGCTTGTTGACATGGGGTGTTAACTGGGGAGGATGCCTGTAGAGTGGAGATTTCGTCATGAATTGTGTCAATCTTGCTTTTGAAGTGGTTAGCAACCTCCTGGGCAGTGAGTGAGTTAGTGGGCAGAAGCAGTGGAGGTCAAAGTAGGGAGTTGAAGGTAGAGAAGAGTTGACGGAGACTGGATGAGAAAGTGTTAATAAGAGTGGTAAAATAGGTCTGCTTGGCAGCGTGGAGGCGAGAATTGTATTTATGGAGGGCAGATTTGTATTGGTTGAAGTCCTTGAGGGAGCCACAGATGCTCAAGGGCGCGGCTACACTTTTTGAGGTTCCTGGTGTCGTTTGTTTGCCAGGGTTGCAGGGATCGAGGCCTGATTTTGTGTGGTGAGGGGAGCAAGCTTGTCTAGGGTAGAGGACAGGGATTTATTGTAGATGGCAGTGGCTTGGTTGGGCAGGACAGAGGTGAGATTTTTTTCATAGAGGTGGTCAGTAGCAGAATAGAGGAGAGAAGTGTTGAGTTGGCGAAGGTTTCTACGGGTAACGGTTAGGCGATTGGAGGGGAAGGTGGTGCAAGACAGGGAGAGAGAGAATATAATAAGGTGGTGGTCAGAGAGGGGGAAAGGATTGTTGGGAAAGTTGCATGGAGTGCATAGATAGGAGAAGACAAGGTCAAGGGTGTTCCCATCAGAGTGAGTAGGAGCCTGTACACATTGCTTCAGGTCAAATGAGGAAGTTAGACTAAGAAATTTAGAAGTAGCAGTAGTATTCATGTTAACTGGGATGTTGAAGTCCCCAAGAAGGATTGTGGGAATTTCAGAAGATAGAAAGTAGGGTAGCCAGGCAGAAAATTCATCAAGGAAAGTTGACAGCGTTCCAGGAGGCCGGTAGATCACAGCAATTCTTAGGGAGGTTGGAGAGAATAGATGTATACAGTGGGCTTCAAATTATGAGAGTGACAGAGAGGGAGGAGAGTGAAGAACCTGAAAGGTGCTCTGTGGGGATAAAAGGAATCCCACTCCACCTCCCTTGCGTCCATTAGGCCTAGGGGAGTGAGTCAAGAGAAGGCCATTGTGGGAGAGGGAAGCAGGAGAAGGAGAATCGCATTTGTGGAGCCAGGTTTCGGTGATAGCAAGTAGATGAAAGGAATTAGTGAGAAAAAGGTCGTGAACGGCAGTGAACTTGTTGCAGACAGGGCGGGCATTCCAGAGGGCACAGCGTAAGGGGAGGGTGGTTTTGGGAAGAAGGGGGATGGAGATTAAACTGTGTAGATTGTGAGTACTGCCAGAGGGTGTGGGGTGGTGGTGATGTGTGTGGTTAAATGAGAGAGGCCCAGGGTTTGGGGAAATATCTCCAGAGGATAGGAGAAGCAGAAGAGAAAGGGATGTAATATGGGAATATGATTTATATGAGGGGACATGCTTGAGCATCCTGGTTTTGTTATCATGTGGGCATAGAGTTAGAAAGAGGTGATGAGTAGAGTTGAGCGAACCCGAACTGTAAAGTTCGGGTCCGTACCGAACTTTGGGGTGTCCGGGCCTCGGACCCGGACCCGGATTTTTCAAAAAAAGTCCGGGTTCGGGTCCGGGGTTCTGGTAATTTTAATGAAAAATCTTAAAAATGCTGTAAAAAAGCCCAGGAAGGTCCTAGAGAAAAAACTTTTTAGGCCCAGGCCCAGGCTCCGGGCCTGTGGGGTTTCAAGCCATGCCTGGGCTTGAAATGTCAAGCCCAAGCGAGTTGAGATGAGTAGTGGAGAAAGATTGAGATACGGGTGTACTATTGTTTTGGTCCTACGAGTTCGTACAGGGGAGTATATTTAGTATAAGGGTATAATGTAGGGAAAGAGAAGACGAAGAGGATAGGAGACCTCTATAAAGGGGTTTGGGACCCGGAGAGAGTAAATTGGTGTGTGTAGTGGTGGTGGGGTGTGGGAGACCGTCATGAGTGTTAGATGTGTCAAATTAGAGG
>BLSH010046018.1:172522-183955 GCA_018402905.1 Glandirana rugosa | reverse complement strand
AGTGTTGCATGTCCCATCTTCTCATACTAGTACAGGGAGAGGATCCTGCTGCTACTGTGAGGGACAGATTCGCTTGCGAAAATCATCTCATACTAGTATAGGGAGAGGTTCCTGCTGCTGGTGTGAGGGACAGATTAGCGTTATAAAATCATCTCATACTGGTGTAGGGAGAGGTTCCTGCTGCTGGTGTTAGGGACAGATTAGCGTTATAAAATCATCTCATACTGCTGTAGGGAGAGATACCTGCTGCTGGTGTGAGGGACAGATTAGCATTATAAAATCATTTCATACTGGTGTAGGGAGAGGTTCCTGCTGCTGGTGTGAGGGACAGATTAGCATTATAAAAAATAATATAAATTTGTGCTAAATAGTACATTTGCGTCCAGAATGAGGAGAGCGTCAAATAAGGGACATGGTCGTGGTCGTGGTGCTGCTGGTGCTGCTGGTGCTGCTGGTGTTGGTGGTGTTGGTGAAGCTCCTGTTGCAAGGAGAGGATGTGGTCGATCTGTGCCAGCTACACGCACAAGTGATACACCTTCCTCAGGTGTGAGTAGCCGACAGAACCTTCAACATTATATGGTAGGCCCGAATGCCGTTCAACGAATGGTGAGGCCAGAACAAGTACAGGCGATAGTAGATTGGGTGGCTGACAATGCCTCCAGTTCCTTCACATTGTCTCCCACCCGGTCCCTTGAAGAAAGCTCAGAGTTGGCACCTGAACCCCATGGCCATCTGTCTTTCACCTCAGCCCCTTGTAAATCAGCCAAACAGTCTGAGCCCCAAGTCATGCAGCAGTATCTTATGTTTTTTGATGACTCTGCTGGTGTGCATTCCGTGGGCCATCCACATAGCCCTGCCCCAGAAGTGGAAGACATTGAGTGCACCGATGCCCAACCACTTCTGTTTCAGGATTAGGACATGGAAACACCACCACAGCATGTCTCTGATGATGACGAAACACAGGTGCCAACTGCTGCGGCTTTCTACAGTGTGCAGACTGACAAGGAGGGCAGTGGTGAAGAGCGGGTGGAAGATGATGTGGATGATGATTAGGTCGTAGACCCCACATGGAATGAAGGTCATGCGAGTGACGTGTGCAGTTTGGAGGAAGAGGTGGTGGTCGCACAGAGGCACCAGCACAGCAAAAGAGGAAGCAGGTTGCAAAAGCGGAGCGACCATCCCCTAGACAATACGCCTGCTACTACCCACCGCACCCAGGGACCTAGCACACCAAAGGCAGCTCAAAGGATTTCCCTGGCATGGCAGTTCTTCAGACAATGTGCTGATGACAAGACGAGTGGTTTGCACGCTGTGCAATCAGAGCCTGAAGCGAGGCATAAATGTTCTAAACCTGAGCACAACCTGCATGACCAGGCATCTGCATGCAAAGCATGAGCTGCAGTGGAATAAGCACCTCAAAATCCAAGAAAGGTCTCGGGCTCCTCCTGCTTCCTCTTCTGCTGCTGCCTCGGCTTCTTCCTTTACCTCTACAGTGCCAATGTCATCTGCCACCCAGCAAACAGACGATGTGACAACAACGCCACCATGTCCACCACCATCCCCAGGCATTTCCACATGGTCCCATGGAAGCTTACAGCTGTCCATCTCCCAAACACTGGAGAGAAAGAGGAAGTACCCCCCTACCCACTCGCGATCCCTGGCCTTGAATGCCAGCATTTCAAAATTCCTGGCTTTTGAAATGCTGTCATTCCGTCTGGTGGATACGGACAGTTTTAAAAATCTGATGGCGGTGGCTGTCCCACAGTACGTGGTTCCCAGTCGCCACTACTTTTCCAGGCGAGCCATCCCTTCCCTGCACAAACAAGTCGGGGACAAGATCAAGTGTGCACTGCGCAACGCCATCTGTGGCAAGGTCCACATAACCACTGATACGTGGACCAGTAAGCACGGGCAGGGAAGCTATATCTCGCTAACTGCACACTGGGCAAATGTAGTAGCAGGTGGGCCTGAGGTGGATAGCAATTTGCCGTATGTCCTTCCACCACCGAGGATTGCAGGGAATTTCTCTTTGCCTCCCGTTTCCTGCTCCTCCTACTCCGCTTCCTCCTCCTCTACCACCTCCTCATCCAGTCAGCGTAACACCTTCACCACCAACTTCAGCACATCCAGGGAGAAACGACAGCAGGCTGTGTTAAAACTGATATGTTTGGGGGATAAAACCCACACTGCGCAGGAGCTGTGGACGAGCATTGAACAACAGACCGATGAGTGGTTGTTGCCACTGAGCCTCAAGCCCGGCCTGGTGGTATGCGATAATAGGCAAAATCTCGTAGCAGCTCTGGGCCTAGCCGGTTTGACGCACATGCCTTGCCTGGCGCATGTGCTGAATTTGGTGGTGCAGAAATTTCTAAAAAACTACCCGGATATGTCAGAGCTGCTGCAGAAAGTGCGGGCCATCTGTGAGCGCTTTCGGCATTCTCACCCTGCTGCTGCTCACCTGTCTGTGCTGCAGCGGAACTTCGGCCTTCCCGCTCACCGCCTCCTATGCAACGTGCCCACAAGGTGGAACTACACCTTACACATGCTGGAGAGACTGTGCGAGCAGCAGCAGGCAATAGTGGAGTTTCAGCTGCAGCACGCATGGGTCAGTCGCTCTGCGGAATAGCACCACTTCGCCACCAACGAGTGGCCTCCATGCGAGACCTGTGTACCATATTGCCGTGTTTCAAGTACTCCACCAACATGACCAGTGCCGATGACGCTGTTCTCAGCGTTACTATCCCACTTCTTTGTCTCCTTGAAAAAACACTTTGGGCGATGATGGAAGAGGATGTGGCACAGAAGGAAGAGGAGGAGGAAGAGGGGTCATTTCCACAGTTATCAGGCCAGTCATTCACAAGTGGCTCGGAGGGTGGGTTCCTGGACCAGCATAGGCCAGGTAAAAATATTTTCAAGCCAGGGCACAGTTCTGGAGGATGAGGAGAATGAGGATGATTATGAGGAGGAGGAGGAACCATGTTCACAGCAGGGTGGCACCCAACGCAGCTCATAGGCATCACTGGAGCGTGGCTGAAGGGATACGGAGGACACAGAATATATACCTCCCACATAGGATAGCTTGTCTTTGCCTCTGGGCAGCCTGGCACACATGAGCGACTACATGCTGCAGTGCCTGCGCAACGACAGCCGAGTTGCCCACATTGTAACTTGTGCTAATTACTGGGTGGCCACCCTGCTGGATCCCCGTTACAAGGACAACGTGACATCCATTATTCCCTCACCGGAGCGTGATAGGAAGATGCGCGACTACAAGTGCACGCTGGTAGACGCGCTGCTGAGGGCATTCCCAAATGACACTGGGGGCTCAGTGGAAGCACAAGTAGAAGGCAGAGGAGAAGGAAGAGGTCGTCAACGCAGCTGTGGCACCGCCAGCACCTCAGAAGGCAGGGTTAGTATGGCCAAAATGTGGAAAAGCTTTGTCAGCAGCACGCCACAACAAACAGCACCACCAGCTTATAGGCATCGTCTTAGCAGGAGGCAGCATTTCAGCAACATGGTGGAACAGTATGTGTGCACACGTCTACACATACTGACTGATGAGTCTGCCCCATTCAATTTCTGGGTCTCCAAATTGGGCACATGGCCTGAGCTTGCCCTTTATGCCTTGGAGGTGCTGGCCTGCCCTGCAGCCAGTCTATTGTCTGAACGTGTGTTTAGCATGGCAGGGGGCGTTATCACAGACAAGCGCAGCCGCCTGTGCACAGCCAACGTGGACAAGCTAACGTTTATTAAAATGAACCAGGCTTGGTTCCCACAAGACTTGTCTGTACCTTGTGCAGAATAGACATTTATACCGGCCTCACACAGCCATTGGTATACTTAAGTGAACTTAGTCTTTTTTTTTTTTTAATATGTCTCAAAATTTTGGGGGCTACCCCAATTAGAAAAAAAAAAACAAACAAACAAAAAACAGTTTTGGCTACCTCCTCCTCCTCCTCCACCGCTACTTCCACCACCTACACCGCCACGGTCACCGCCTCCTCAACCTCCTTCTCCACATCCACCTCCTCCTCCATTTTTTATTTTTTTTATGTGATTTTAAGTTATTTCCCTATCCACATTTGTTTGCAGGGCACTTGTCCTACTCTTATCCCCATTTTGCTTCCTTTTGCAGCCCTCTAGCCCTTTCCAGGACTTTTTTAGAGCCATTTTTGTGCCCAAAAGTTCTAGTCACCATTGACTTCAATGGGGTCCGGGGCCGGACTCGAACTTTTTCGTAAAGTTCGGCCCAACCCGAACATCCAGGTGTCCGCTCAACTCTAATAATGAGTCTTTTGAACATGTAATTTTTTTCCACAAGTTTTTGAAAAATGTGGGAAAAAAACACTTTTTTTACACAAAGTTGTCAATTTATTCAATATTTCTAACACATAGCATGTACATAGTAAAATGACACCCCAAAATACATTCTGTTACTCCTCCTGAGTATGGCGATACCACATGTGTGAGACTTTTAAACAGCCTGGCCACATACAGAGGCCCAACATTCAAGTAGCACCTTCAGGCATTCTAGGAGCATAAATTACACATCTCATTTCCTGACAACCTATCATTTTTGAAGGCCCTTCATATTTCTAACACATAGCACTTACATACCAAGAATAACACTCTAAAATACATTCCATTGAGCAAAGGGTAAAAAAAGTATTACCTGTGGCTTTAGTAGTGTCCACAGAGGAGAGCATTGGTCCAGGCAGCAGACAGGGATGTGCTTAGCGACAATAGTAATTATCCAGGCAGAAGGCAGGAATATTATCTATAGCCAGTACAGGGCTATTGTCAACACAGCCAACGCATTTGTCCATAGGAATTGTCCAGGCAGGGACAAGGTCAGCACAGCCATAATATTGGTCCTGGTACACTTTCACCTGCAGACACTCATTATTGTACCGCTCTCCAGCCCTTCATAAACATGCTGCCTCTTGTTACAGCTAATTATTTCCATAGTACCTCCATAAGTTCAGAGGAGGAAAGAACCTAATGGCCACACATCCTCCCCCTAGACTTCAGGGTAGGCTTAAGGACCTACAGCCTCCATCGAAGTGAAAAAAACACCGAAAAAACTGAATGTGACAAACTCCTGAAAAATAATAAATCAAATAAGTGGCAGTGCAAAGTGCTTTGGCTAGGCCTTGCAGTCTGGTAGCAAACATTTCCCTGGGCGTAGCCAAAGACTTAGCCCATAGAGGCGCTGTGCAGAAAAAAGCTTAGGTGACGTGGCCTTGTGCTCCTTTTCTTAGTGGGCTTCCCACTCCCAAGTGATACTGCAAGTGACCACTACCCAGGGTTCACTTGCACCATGGGCTCTCTGCCTTCCAAACCCATGGCCAGAACAGGTAGTACCACTCAAATCAGAAGACACTGGGCCCCTTGACAACTTATGTGGTACATGTTCATTCGGTTTTCTTGCCAGCAGAGGTACTATACAGCCAGCTATTCCAACCAAAAGGCCTGAATGACAGTGGAGCACCCCTACTTGACACGACACTGATAAGAACAGATACTACACTTGGTCTTATAAATAAATGCAGAGAAGCGATAGACCTCATGGTTCAGGGAAGGAAGTAACCTAATGCCCACACATCCTACCCCGAGACTTCAGGATAGGTCTGAGGACCCAAACTTTCCATCACACACACACACACACGGAAATCAAAATAAGTATGCAAAAGCAAAAAAAGCCAGTGCAGGTACATTGGTAGGCATTGAGGCCATGAAAATTGCAGTAACAAAAATTGCCCTGCTCTCAACCAAGTCCATGAGGCATAGTGCAAAGGTGTTGTGGCCTAGTGTTCATTTTCACAGTGGAATCCCAAACCCATAGTGATACTAAGAGCACTCCGATGGCGCAACTCCGGTGTGGGGGCTTGACACGGACTCTCTGCCTTCCCAGCCCACTACTAGACCAGATAGCACCACTCAAATCAAGAGGCACTGGGCCCCTTAGAGCCCTCCATACCAGGAAAGCACTGCCAAACTACACCTTACATGGTGCACGCTCTATTTGGTTTCCTTGCTCATTGGGAGGGTCCATCAGGACCCTCATCATACCAGCAGGGACACTATACAAACAGCCGTTGCATCCATGAGGACTGGATGAATTGTGGATCGCCCCTACTGGACGCTGATAAAAACAGATACTAAACTTGATCTTAGCCAAAAGACCAAGAAAAAGATGGTGGACAGCTAACATTTTACCTATCCACAATTTAAACAGTTTTTTTGTGTATGTCACTCACGCAAAGGTGAATATGGTGTCCACGTTAAAATTTAGAAAATCGAATTTATGGGTTGCAGCAGCTTAATGGTTATTACCATATCTAGATTTTTACCATGGGCGTCCGCATGGGGGGGAGGGCAGGGGGGAGGCAAGTGCCCCCCCTCCTGGAGCAAGTCGTCCACACATGGACACTCAGGGCAGAGGCACCGCAAGCTGCTGCAAAGGGGGGTGCCGAAGCTGTAGCAGTCACTTACTGTAACATTTAGCAGCAGTGGCGCTGCCATGACTCCCTATACTCTCTTATTGCATTGTCTACTGGCCTTTCTAATGCTCACTGTACTGGTTGCTAGCCTTGCCTGTGGCCTGGTATCTAGCAACCAGTCATGTCATGTCATGAAGCCGAGGCGAGGCCCCAGCATTTGGAGCGGAGAAGGAACTTCTTCAATTTTGGCTCCACCCACCTCCTCCATCTTTTCCAGGCAGCATGGCCCAGAGCCTGCGGGAAGGAAGGGGGGAAGAGGGCCTTAAGAGCTGAGTGTGAGCAGTCCACCTTTATCAGAACCTGCCTGAGATGAGGCAGCCTGTGTCCATGTTCTGGAGCTTATCTAACAGCACTATTGTATAATTGCGGTCAATGTGTTACATTAATTATTTCATGATAGATATGTGGGAGATATCATTGCTAGCCTTCTAAAAATGCTTTTTACCTGGCTGTAAGGCTGACCCGTTGGTCTGAATGCTTTCTAAGCCAGATCCTGTATGCACATCACAAAAGTTTAAGGAAAGTTTAAAATTCTTATCTGCATACCTCCTCCAGCTTAATGAATATAAATATTGGAACAACTGAGTCATGGTGATGGCATTTTCAAAAAGAAAAGTCAGTAGTAGAAACCTTTGTAAACATAAAAACAGATTAGAAATTGCTAATCAGAAAATGGCAGCTTGATCCTTTTGTTAAGCTTTTGCATCAGGTTTCTCAAACCTTTGCATTCCTGTGCTTTATGTGATAATGACCAAGCCCCTCCCCTTCATTACATTGTCAAATAGGGGTGGGGCATGTGTGACCTTAAAATGTTTCTCCCCCCTGAAAAAAGTTCTGCAGATGCCCATGATTGTTACAAAAGGTTAGTCCTGCGCTACCCTTTATCAGTACTATATGCAAAAATATATTTAATTAAAGTGCTATAGTGTCTCCAATGTCTCAGTAGCAAACAATAATGTAAACAATAAAATTCCAGTGGAACTTTAAACACAATAATAAAGTGCAATAGTGCTCTAAATAAATCTCAATCTCTGAGTGCATATAGAACTTCCATAAGTGTACCAACTAAAAAAATCTATAAATCAAAGACAAGCATGCTCCGAGTGAAAGCTGCAATCAAATATGATATCCAGAAGTGCTTCCAATAAAGTGCTCTGTGTGCATGCAGCTCTCCGTTTCCACTATCCCACACCATGGATGATCCCCCACAGAGTGCTCACTCACCAGCAAATATGGAACCACTGAGCTAATACCGAAATGGGTCTATCAGGCTTGAGTATACTGATGGTTTCTCTGATATTCCCCCTTAGCGTGTCCGTTTTATAAAGGAAATGGAATGTCAGAAATTACCATAGTGTGATACCGTTTATTAAAATCACATGAATGAAAACTACTACTGTATATCCACTCACATGTAAAAGGGCCATATCCCGGCACTAGGAATGATCTGCCAACAATACCGATATGGCCGCCACTGCTCCGCGATCCTCTGGAGCCAGCATGTGTTCCTCTAGGTGGAAGTACTGGGGTACATGACTGGACTGTGCCATTACTGATTTAGAAGAATTACAGTCGGAGAATGATGCACATATTGATATTGATAATGGCACAAATAGAATTCAACACACTACTATTAAAGTACCCTCCAATTTTTATCCCATCCAATCCAGATGATTGGAGATGGATACATTTCAAAAATCTGTAGAGGAAGAATTATTCTCTCTTTTCTCGCAACTACCGCCCCAGGGTCACCGCAGGGGGGATAATCTCAGCAGATCCGAAAGGACTGCTTTAAGATCCCTGAGTGATGACAATACATTGATTATACGTAATGCAGATAAAGGGGGTGCGGTGGTTGTCTTGAACAGAGAGGATTATAAGAAGGAAGCACCCAGACAGCTGTCAGACAGAAAAACATACATTGTCCTCAAAGGGAATCCTACTAAGGAGTATAGAGGCATTTTATCCTTCTTGGTGAGAGAGGGGTTGAAGTTGAACATTTTCAATCAAAAGGAGGCAGAAGCTTTGGGTCCTGGGTAGAGTTGAGTGAACACCTGGACGTTCGGGTTCGGAGGGTCCGAACGAACTTTAGGAAAAAGTCCGGGTTCGGCACCGAACGTTGCCCGAACTTTATCCCGGACCCCGAACCCCATTGAAGTCAATGGGGACCCGAACTTTTAGGCACAAAAATGGCTGTAACAAAGTCCTGGAAAGTGCTAGAGGGCTACAAAAGGAAGTAAAATGGGGGTAAGAGTAGGGCAAGTGCCCTACAAAAAAATGGGGATAGGGAAAATAAATTAAAATCAAATAAAAAAAATGGGTTGACTAGGCCGTGACTGTGGCAGTGTAGGTGGAAGTGGCGGTGGTCGAGGAGGAGGAGGAGGTAGCCAACACGTTTTTTTTTGTTAGTTTATAATTGGGGTAGCCCCCAAATTATTGAGGCCTATTAAAAAAAACAAGTATACGAATGGCTGTGTGAGTCCGGTCTAAATGTTTATTCTGCACAAGGTACAGACAAGTCTTGTGGGATCCATGCCTGGTTCATTTTAATAAACGTTAGCTTGTCCACGTTGGCTGTCGACAGGCGTCTGCGCTTGTCTGTGATAACGCCCCCTGCCTTGCTAAACACACGTTCAGACAATACACTGGCTGCAGGGCAGGCCAGCACCTCCACGGCATAAACGGCAAGCTCAGGCCATGTGGCCAATTTGGAGACCCAGAAGTTGAATGGGGCAGATCCATCAGTCAGTACGTGTAGGTGTGTGCACACATACTCTTGCACCATGTTGCTGAAATGCTGCCTCCTGCTAAGACGTTGTGTATCGGCTGGTGGTGCTGTTTGTTGTGGCGGGCTGCTGACAAATCTTTGCCACATTTCGGCCATGCTAACCCTGCCTTCTGAGGTGCTGGCGGTGGCACAGCTGCGTTGGTGGCCTCTTCCTCCTCCTCCTCCTCTGCCTTCACCTTGTGCTTCCACTGAGCCCCCGGTGTCATTTGGGAATGCCCTCAGCAGCGCCTCTACCAGTGTGCGCTTGTAGTCGCACATCTTCCTCTCACGCTCCAGTGAGGGAATTAAGGACGGCATGTTGTCCTTGTAATGGGGATCCAGCAGGGTGGCCACCCAGTAATCAGAAGAAGTCACAATGTGGGCAACTCGGCTGTCGTTGCGCAGGCACTGCAGCATGTAGTCGGCCATGTGTGCCAGGCTGCCCAGAGGCAAAGACAAGCTGTCCTCTGTGGGAGGTATATCATCTGTGTCCTCTGTATCCCCCCAGCCACACTCAAGTGATGCCCACGAGCTGCGTTGGGTGCCACCCTGCTGCGATTCCTCCTCCTCATCTTCTTGGTCCTCCTCGTACCCCAGAACTGTGCCCTGGCTTGAATATTTTCGACCTGGCCTATGCTGGTGCAGGAACCCACCATCCGAGCCACTTGCGAATGACTGGCCTGATAACCGTGGAAATGACCCCTCCTCCTCATCCTCCTGTGCCACATCCTCTTCCATCATGGCCCGAAGTGTTTTTTCAAGGAGACATAGAAGTGGGATAGTAAAGCTGAGAACAGCGTCATCAGCACTGGCCATGTTGGTGGAGTACTCAAAACACCGCAATACGCTACACAGGTCTCGCATGGAGGCCCACTCGTTGGTGGTGAAGTGTTGCTGTCCGCAGAGCGACTGACCCGTGTGTGTTGCAGCTGAAACTCCACTATTGCCTGCTGCTGCTCGCACAGTCTCTCCAGCATGTGCAAGGTGGAGTTCCACCTTGTGGGCACTTTGCATATGAGGCAGTGAGCGGGAAGGCCGAAGTTCCGCTGCAGCGCAGACAGGTGAGCAGCAGCAGGGTGAGAACGCCGAAAGTGCGCACAGACGGCCCACACTTTATGCAGCAGCTCTGACATATCCGGGTAGTTTTTTTAGAAAATTCTGTACCACCAAATTCAGCACATGCTCCAGGCAAGGGATGTGCATCAAACCGGCTCGGCCCAGAGCCGCTATGAGATTTCGGCCATTGTCGCACACCACCAGGCCGGCCTTGGGACTCAGTGGCAACAACCACTCATCGGTCTGTTGTTCAATGCCCGTCCACAGCACCTGCACAGTGTGGGGTTTATCCCCCAAACATATCAGTTTTAAAACAGCCTGCTGTCATTTCCCCCTGGATGTGCTGTTGTTGGTGGTGAAGGTGTTACGCTGACCGGATGAGGAGGTGGTCGAAGAGGAGGAAGCGCAGTAGAAGGAGGAGGCAACAGGAGGCAAAGAGAAATGCCCTGCAATCCTCGTGGTGGAAGGACATGCGCCAAATGGCTAGCCGGCTCAGGCCCACCCGCCACTACATTTGCCCAGTGTGCAGTTAGCGAGATATAGCGTCCCTGCCCGTGCTTACTGGTCCATGTATCAGTGGTTATGTGGACCTTGCCACAGATGGTGTTGCACAGTGCACACTTGATCTTGTCCCTGACTGGTTTGTGCAGGGAAGGGACGGCTCGCCTGGAAAAGTAGTGGCGGCTGGGAACCACGTACTGTGGGACAGCCACCGCCATCAGGTTTTTGAAACTGTCCGTGTCCACCAGACGGAATGACACCATTTCAAAGGCCAGGAATTTTGAAATGCTGGCATTCAGGTCCAGTAATCGCGGGTGGGTAGGGGGGTACTTCCTCTTTCTCTCCAGTGTTTGGGAGATGGACAGCTGTAAGCTTCCATGGGACCATGTGGAAATGCTTGGGGACGGTGGCGGACATGGTGGCGTTGCTGTCATATCGTCTGTTTGCTGGGTGGCAGGTGACACTGGCACTGTAGAGGTGGAGGAAGAAGCCGAGGCAGCAGCAGAAGAGGAAGCAGGAGGAGGCCGAGACCTTTCTTGGATTTTGACTACCGCCACCGACAGGGTGTCATGCACCAAGGGTCGGCGGTGATGAAAAGGTCCGCTC
>BLSH010046018.1:131964-161918 GCA_018402905.1 Glandirana rugosa | reverse complement strand
ATGTGAAATCTCTAATTTCTGCTATCTGTCCTCAGAGCAACAGCACAGACAGCAGTAGTAAAGTAATCTATCTCAGGATGCAGGATCAGGTCTTAAAATGGCTAAAATCTGTCCCTCACGCCGTCAGCTACCTTTCCCTATACTAACCCAAGGAGCATGTGACTGCAGCACTGTGACTCCAGCTTATAAAGAGGCTGGGTCACATGATGCACCGGCCAATCACAGCCATGCCATTAGTAGGCATGGCTGTGATGGCTTCTAAGGGCAAACCAGTGAAACGCTTGTTGATTGGCTGCCCTGCAGCTTCTCAACACGTGGAGTAAAATAGCAGAACCCCGGACCGAACCCGAACGATTTTTGAAATGTCCGGGTCCGGGTCCGTGCCACGGACACCCTAAAGTTCGGTACGGACCCGAACGTTACAGTCCGGGTTCGCTCAACACTATTGTCAACTTAACTGAAAGTGATTTTGTATTGATAATATACGGTATTGTTATTGTCATTTTACAGTAATGACAGTAATCAATGTGGTTGTCTGTGCAATACGCATCATACTAATTGGCACCTGTGACTTGACCGTCTGGATGCTAGTACAGTGTATATTGTTAAAATGAATTTAAAAGCTGACTAGACAAATGAAGTTTGTAAAAAGGAAAAAAGTACAAAAAGGCCCAGTACACATTGGTTGAAATGTGCATTGTGTTGGCTGGCTTTAACCACATGTCGAACGCTCACAGTAAATATACTGCAAGCAGACGGCAGGTACAGGCACGGTTACATACATGTAAATTGTCAGCCTTCTTACAGATTCGGTGCATGCATAAGCACACCCCCTGTGGACCTGTGCTGCCATTAGACACAGCAAAGGTTTGGCAAAATATTCCAGCCAATGATTTGAGCTGAAACCTGCTTATCAAGATTAGGTATTGCATTATGCTCTATAGGCCTAAGAAATGATTGCTGCCTTACCCCAAATGCCCCACCAAAGTGGAGTTGACAAAAGTGATTAGAAAGAGGTATGAGGCACTGCCTAATGTTAGTATGCAATACTGCAATACCCATGAAACTAAAAATATAAATACATTTAAAAAATAAAAAGTGGTAAGTGGGGTACCCCAAGGCTCTGTCCTGGGACCAATTCTGTTTAATTTATTTATAAATGATAAAGAGGATGGGATAAATAGCTCAAACTCAGTGTTTGCCAACAACACTAAAATGTGTAGGACAATAACATCACAGCAATGGAATGGGCAACTAGATGGAAAATGAGGTTTAACATTGAAAAATATAAAGTAATGCCCTTGGTGGTTAAAAATATAAACGCAGGTTACTTACTAGGGGGAGAAGCTCTGGGGATTCCAGGATGGAGAAGGATCTAGAGGTCCTAGTAGATGACAGACTTAGCAATAGCATGCATTGTAAGCTGCGGCAAGCAAAGCCAGCAGAATATTAGCATGCATTAAAAAAGGGATCGAAAAAATGGACGAAATCTCATAGCAGCTCTGGGCCTAGACGGTGTGATGCTCATCCCTTGCCTGGCACATGTGCTGAATTTGGTGGTGTAGAAATAAGTGCGGGCCGTCTGTGCGCGCTTTCGCTGTTTTCACCCTGCTGATGCTCGCCTGTCTGCACTGCAGCGGAACTTTGGCCTTCCCACTCACCGCCTCCTATGTGACATGTCTAGAAGGTGGAACTCCACCTTGCACATGCTGGAGAGACTGTGCGAGCAGCAGCAGGCAATAGTGGAGTTTCAGCTGCAGCACGCACGGGTCAGTCGCTCTGCGGAACAGCACCTGTGTACCATATTGCGGTGTTTCGAGTACTCCACCAACATGGCCAGTGCCGATGACGCTGTTCTCAGCGTTACTATCCTACTTCTATGTCTCCTTGAAAAAACACTTCGGGTGATGATGAAAGAGGATGTGGCACAGGAGGAAGAGGAGGAGGAAGAGGGGTCATTTCCACGGTTATCAGGCCAGTCATTCACAAGTGGCTTGGAGGGTGGGTACCTGCACCAGCATAGGCCAGGTAAAACATTTTCAAGCCAGGGCACAGTTCTGCAGGATGAGAAGGACGAGGATGATGATGATGAGGAGGTGGAACTGTGTTCACAGCGTGGTGGCACCCAATGCAGCTCGTGGGCATCACTGGAGCGTGGCTGGGGGGATACGGAGGACACAGATGATACACCTCCCACAGAGGACAGCTTGTCTTTGACTCTGGGCAGCCTGGCACACATGAGCGACTACATGATGCAGTGCCTGCTCAACAACAGCCGAGTTGCCCACATTTTAACTTGTGCTGATTACTGAGTGGCCACCCTGCTGGATCCCCATTACAAGGACAACGTGCCGTCCTTAATTCCCTCACTGGTGTGTGATCGGAAGATGAGCGACTACAACCGCACGCTGGTAGACGCACTGCTGAGGGCATTACCAAATGACACAGGGGGCTCAGTGGAAGCACAAGGCAAAGGCGGGGGAGGAGGAAGAGGTCACCAACGCAGCTGTGGCAACGCCAGCACCTCAGAAGGCAGGATTAGCATGGCCGAAATTTGGAAAAACTTTGTCAGCAGCACGCCACAACAAACAGCACCACCAGTTGATAGGCAACGTCTTAGCAGGAGGCAGCATTTCAGCAACATGGTGGAACAGTATGTGTGCACACGCCTACACGTACTGACTGATGGGTCTGCCCCATTCAACTTCTGGGTCTCCACATTGGGCACATGGCCTGAGCTTGCCCTTTATGCCTTGGAGGTGCTGGCCTGCCCTGCAGCCAGTGTATTGTCAGAATGTGTGTTTAGCACGGCAGGGGGCATTATCACAGACAAGTGCAGCCCCCTTTGCACAGCCAACGTGGACAAGCTAACATTTATTAAAATGAACCAGGCATGGATCCCACAAGACTTGTCTGTACCTTGTGCAGAATAGACATTTAGACCGGCCTCACACAGCCATTGGTATACTTGTTTTTTTTTTATATGTCTCAATGTTTTGGGGGCTACCCCAATTAGAAAAAAAAAACAAACAAAAAACAGTGTTGGCTACCTCCTTTTCCTCCACCGCCACTTCCACCTACACCGCCACGGTCACAGCCTACTCAACCTCCTACCCCACATCCACCTCCTCCTCCATTTTTTTTATGTGATTTTAAGTTATTTCCCTCTCCACATTTGTTTGCAGGGCACTTGTCCTACTCTTACCCCCATTTTGCTTCCTTTTGCAGCCTCCGGGGTCAAGTTCGGGTTAAGTTCGGTACCGAACCCAAACTTTTCCGCGAAGTTCGGCCGAAAACGACAAACCCGAACATCCAGGTGTCCGCTCAACTCTATTCATGAGGCACTGGAGCACATGGCACGCAAAATGTGCAGCGTACAGCAGCAAACAAAGCAAGTATTACCTTTTTTAAAGAACCCCATTGATCTTAATTGTTTCCTCACTAATTTTTGAATTATGTTGTGTCCCCGTTCATTGTTCCCCAAAAATACTATATGTGGTTTATTGGTGATATTCTGGAAGGTATAGTATCTCACAAAAGTGACATAAAAGGCAGGGGGCAAAAATTGGGACTTTAAATGAAGGCTTGGCTGGGTAGAGGCACAATGTTCCATCCCTATAATTGGAATAAAAAGAAAGCTAAAAAAAGCTAACTGGGAGGGGATTGGGACTTTAAATGACACACGAGTGTGAGAGAAAGATACTGGATGGATATGGTAAAACAATTTATTTTAGAAATAGAACAATATTTTCATAATATACATCATATAGTCAATATTCGAATAGGTCAGTACAGACCAAATATATAATATGTGTACATGGATACAAAGATACAAAGCATACATTTGATGGTATACAAAATATTGCCCCCATCCATCACATTGATGTGGTTATGTAAAATATTCCATTATCAATAAACCTGCGTTTGTCCATGACCTCCAAGTACCCCCGCAGGGGGTTGGTCTAGAAGACCTTGTAAAAAATTGTCTTAGGTATAGCGTTTGACTGCAGCTGGTGGCTCTTCGCACGTTTCGTGACTGAATGTCACTCATCAGGAGCAGGCTCAGCCCCAGACCATGACACTCCCACCACCATGCTTGACTGTAGGCAAGACACGCTTGTCTTTGTACTCCTCACCTAGTTGCAGCCACACACACTTGACACCATCTGAACCAAATAAGTTACCTTGGTCTCATCAGACCACAGGACATGGTTCCAGTAATCCCTGCCCTTAGTCTGCTAGTCTTCAGCAAACTGTTTGCAGGCTTTCTTGAGCACTAACAGCATCTTTAGAAGAGGCTTCCTTCTGGGACGACAGCCATGCAGCCCAATTTGATGCAGTGTGCGGCGTGTGGTCTGAGCACTGACAGGCTGACCCCCCACCCCTTCAACCTCTGCAGCAATGCTGGCAACACTCATATGTCTGTTTCCCAAATAGAACCTCTGGATATGATGCTGAGCACATGCACTCAACTTCTTTGGTCGACCATGGCGAGGCCTGTTCTGAGTGGAACCTGTCCTGCTAAACCGCAATATGGTCTTGGCCACTGTGCTGCAGTTCACTTTCAGGGTCTTGGCAATGTTCTTATAGCCTAGGCCATCTTTATGTAGAGCAACATTTTTTTTTCAGATCCTCAGAGAGTTCTTTGCCGAGAGGTGCCATCTTAAACTTCCAGTGACCAGAGTAAGAGAATGAGAGCGATAACACCAAATTTAACACACCTGCTCCCCATTCACACCTGAGACCTTGTAGCACTAATGAGTCACATGACACCGGGGAGGGAAAATAGCTAATTGAGCCCAATTTGGACATTTTCACTTAGGGGTTTACTCACTTTTGTTGTCAGCGGTTTAGACATTAATGGCTGTGTGTTGAGTTATTTTGAAGGGACAGCACATTTACACTGTTATACAAGCTGTACACTCACTACTTTACATTATAGCAAAGTTTCATCTCTTCAGTGTTTGTGGAGCACTGTTGTAATGGACCGCTATTTACATGTATTCCTTGCTGCTTTGAGGAAATGGTTCAGTCATGGGGACCCCAAAACTGCCAACCAACTTGTGGATCTCGTGGAGAGATACACTGCTGCTGAGGACTTGTTGCACCCATCTGCACCCCTCTCCAATATATCTAGGGGTGATTGATCACCCAACGGTAAGACTGTTCCCGGGTTCAGGGGCATGGGGAAATTTGATAAGACTGCTACGGCTACAGAGACTGTGGGCTCTAGCCTGGAGACTGGCTGACAAAGCTAGGAAGGTCTTGGGGACCCTTGAGAGGACTGGGTATAGAGCACATAGTGGTACCAAGGCCATGCATTGGGCCATATTGCTGCCAATTGTCCCCTGAATTATGAATCTATGCAATGCGATTATACTTATGTGAATAGACGACTTTCTCTTTTTGCACAGGTCGCATATACCGCATCATGTTCAAGTCGCATGGAGAAGCAAATGTGTGTGATTTTTGTTGAAGGGAAGCCAGTCACTGCACAGCTTGACTCTGGTAGTGTGGTAACGTTGGTAAAAAGCAATAGTGTAAGTCCTGCAAGGTTACACCCTAGCACTGTCGGGGTCATTTGCATCCATGGGGACACTCGTGACTACCAGACGGCAGTGGTTGAGATTGACACCCCTTGGGGCAGTGTGACTCATTCAGTGGGGGTGGTACCTTCACTGCTTTATGATGCCCTGGTGAGCAGGGATTTTCCCCATTTTTGGAGGTTATGGGAAGGCACAGGGAGTCTGGAGGATAGAGCTCCCCCTGCTGCAGAAGCATGGGAACTCTCACCAGACCCTTTTTGCCAAATGGAAGGGGAGACTGGTGGCAGGACCGAGGAGGGAGGAGACCCTCTTCCTTTTCCTGTACTGGCTGGGGGAGCTGGAAGATAGCTCCCAGCTGGGGGCTAATGACCCAGAAAATTACTCTGACCCTGACCGTGACAGTGAACAGAATGTAGTACCTGACTTAGAGGTCCGGAGAGAGGACTTCTGTACAGAGCAACTACAGGATGTCACTCTCCTTAGAGCCAGAGAAAATGTGAAGGTGATGGATGGGGAACCTGTGGACCCTAATTGGGGGGGGGGGGTGTCTTTTCCCTACATGGCTCTTAAAAGGAATTTGTTGTATCAGGTGGTGAAATGCGTAGAGGAAGAGGTGGAACAGTTAGTGGTGGTCAAACCCTTTCACAGGATGGTTCTAGATCTAGGCCACGGACATGTAATGGGGGGACATCTGGGTATGGATAAGACCAGGGAGAGAATAACCCAGAGATTCTTCTGGCCTGGGTTGCGTGCGGATGTCAGAGAGTATTGTGAACCCTGCACTGAGTGTCAACTTCCTGCGCCCTCACCCCATTTTCGTAGTCCACTTGTTCCACTGCCCATAATTGGAGTGCCTTTTGAAAGAATTTGCATGAATCTCGTGGGACCCATAGTGAAGTCTGCCTGCAGACACCAGCACATCCTGGTAATACTAGATAATGCGACCCGTTATCTGGAAGCCATACCCTTGCAGAACACCTCTGCTAAAACTATCTTCAGGGAGTTGGTCCAGGTGTTTAGTCGGGTGGGTATCCCTAAAGAGGTCTTAACGGATCAGGGCACCCCGTTTATGTCCTGTGAACCAAGGAATTGTGCAGGTTGTATAAAATCTCCTATCTCCATACCTCAAACGGATGTACTTGTGGAGAGGTTTAATAAAACTCTCAAAAGCATGTTGAAAAAGGCAGTGGAAAAAGATGAGAGAGATTGGGATATGTTGCTGTCGTTTCTCATGTTTGCCATATGAGAGGTTCCACAGGCCTCTACAGGGTATTCCCCCTTTGAACTCTTGTATGGTAGACATCCCAGGGGGCTGCTAGATGTCGCAAAAGAGACGTGGGAAGGAGAGGCCACCCCATATAGAAGCATCATCGAGCATATTTCATTGGTGCAGGATCGAATCGCAGCAGACTTGCCCCTGGTGCGAGAACATATGGAGTGAGCCCAGAAAGCCCAGAGAAGGGTTTATAATCGGGGTGCCAAAACCCTGGACTTTCAACCCCGGAGAAAGAATGCTGGTGCTAGTCCCCACGGTTGAAAGTAAATTCCTAGCGAAGTGGCAGGGTCCCTTTGAGATTAGGGAAAGAATAGGGGAAGTGAACTACAAAGTTTACCAGCCAGGGAAAAGGAAAGCTGAGCAAATTTATCATGTGAATCTCTTAAAACCGTGGAAAGACAAAGAAACTTTATTGGCAGTGCCCACTCCTCAAGATGACAGGCTATCCATGACTCTGGATATCCCCATAACTAAGTCCTTGTCACTGATGCAACAAAATGAAGTTAAGGAATTTATCAGTAAAAAAAGAGATTTTTTCTCTCTCCTACCCAGACTGACCACCGTACTACAACATAATTACAGAACCAGGGGTCCGTGTAAATGTAAAACTCTACTGAATACCTGAGGCTAGACGGGAGGAGGTGGCAAAGGAGATAAAAACCATGTTGGAGTTAGACGAAATAGAGGAGTCCCACAGGGCCTGGTCGAGCCCTATAGTGCTGGTCCCAAAGCCCAATGGCACTATCAGGTGCTGTAACAATTTCAGGAAACGGAATAACGTGTCTAAGTTTGACGCATACCTGATTCTGCGGGTTGACGAATTTGTGGGCAGCTTGGAAGGTGCCCGGTACATAACAACCCTAGACCTAAACTAAGGGATACTGGCAGATCCTCCTAACGGAGTCAGCAAAGGAAAAAACGGCCTTTTCTACCACCGAGGAGTCCTTCCAGTACAAGCGAATGTTGTTTGGTCTGCATGGGGCCCCTGCATCCTTCCAGAGAAAGATGGATAAAACCTTGAGGCCGCATCACCCTTATGCAGCCACTTATTTGGGTGATGTGGTCATCCACAGCCCAAATTGGGGATCGTATCTGCCCCGAGTACAAGCAATCGTAGATTCTCTTAGGGTAGCAGGTTTAACAGCCAACCCAAAAAAGTGTGCCATAGGCCTGGAGGAGGCCAAATGCCTTGGGTATGTTATTGGTCGGGGACTGATCAAGCTCCAGACCAATTAGATCGAGGCAATTCATAAATGGCCCCAAACGGTGAATAAAAAACAGGTTTGTGCCTTCCTGGGGATTACAGGGTATTACAGACGGTGCATACCTGACTTTGCCACCATTGCTGCCCCTCTGACCGATCTGACGAAGGGGAGAGGGTCGGGCATGGTTAAGTGGAATCCTAAAGTCGAGAAGGCATTCCAGAAGTTGAAGCAGGCCCTTTGTGTACAACCAGTGCTAGTGTCCCCAGACTTCACAAAGGAGTTTGTTGTACAGATAGACGCCTCTGAGATGGGACTAGGTGCTGTTCTGTCCCAGATCAGAGACAGCGAGGAGCACCCGGTTGTCTACTTAAGCAGGAAGCTTAACAGGCATGAGAGGAACTATGCCACTGTGGAGAAGGAGTGCCTGGCTATAAAGTGGGTTTTAGAGGTGCTGAAGTATTACCTTTTAGGAAAGTCATTTAGGCTAGTCACCGACCATGCCCCCCTGAAGTGGATGTGTGACAACAGGGAGAAAAATAGTCGGGTGACTAGGTGGTTCCTACAGCCATTTAAGGTCACAGTGGAACACTGGGCAGGAAGACTCCAGAACAATGTGGATGCCCTCTCCTGGGTCCAATGTATGGTTGGGACAGTTGCTTAGCCACAGGGGCTTGAGCAGAGGGGGAATATTTGTGATGGTATGCGAGACGAAGTGGTAGACGGACGCTATCTGTCGCCTCGTATGCGTTCATTTGGACTGGATTAAACGGAGTACGGTCCAGATTTTACCAGCCATCGTGGCAGGGCTGGTTCCGATCCGGAGTTTGTGGTCCACTGGAGTCCACCAGCAGGTGGCTTAAATAATCAGGAAGAGATTTTGTTTGACCTTTGACCTAAAACTTAGAAGGGGAAATCTGAAGGAGCTCTGTGTCTGTTTGGATTTTAAAAAGACAAGGTTTACATTTTGGCTTAAGTTTTGTGGGTGTCGAGGGCCAGCCCCACACCATATAGTGAGGAAACTGTACTGTTTAGTTTAGCGCTGGACGGCAAGGACTTTTTTTCTGTTTTGTTTGTTTTAACCTGCAAACCTATTTTCTAAATAAACCTGGCAAGCCGCCAGATTTTAAAGAAAGTTGCCTGCACGTTGACTATTTTCCTCAGAAAAGATGATCCCCACGAGCTAATCTCCCACAATATGTTTTTGTTAGTTGCACTCTCTGGAAGATATATATATATATATAATTTTTTATTATTATTTTTATATATTTGTTTCCATTTTTTTTTTCAATTTCAACTCAATTTTTTTCTCATTTTTTATGTTTTTTCGTTTTTACAATATTTGAAATTGGAGTGTATTAACAAGTGTATATCCCTTTGACCACTTGCCTACTGGGCACTTTCACTCTCTTCCTGAACAGGCCAATTTTCAGCTGTCAGTGCTGTTGGAGTTTGAATGACAATTGTGCGGTCATGCAACACTGTACCCATATGAAATTTTTATCATTTCTTTAAGACAGATAGAGCTTTCTTTTGGTGGTATTTAACCACTTACCAACCGGAAGGTTTTGCAGCTTTAGGACCAGAGCACTTTTTGCGATTCGGCGCTGCGTTGCTTTAACTGACAATTGCGCGGTCGTGCAACGTTGCACTCAAACGAAATTTGCGTCCTTTTTTTCCCACAAATAGAGCTTTCTTTTGGGGTATTTGATCGCCTCTGCGTCATTTCTTATCGCCGCTATAAACAAAAGAAGAGCGACCATTTTGCAAAAAAACCCAAATTTCTTACTTTTTGCTAAAATTCAAATCCAAAAAAAAATATAAAAAAACATTTTTTTTTCACCGTTTTTGGCCGATTTATATAATTCCTCATATTTGCGATAAAAAAAATTGCAATCGGCGTTTATTGATTGGTTTGCGCAAAAGTGGCCGCGTTTACGGATGGTGAGAATTCATTTCTGGGGTTTTTATTTTTTTTTATTTTTTACTAGTAATGGCGGCGATCTGCGATTTTTAGCGGTAATGCGATATTGGGGCGGACATGTCGGACATTTTTGACACTTTTTTGGGACCAATGACATTTATTCAGCGATCAGAAATTTAAATGTCCACGGATTACTGTATAAATGTCATTGGCAGTGAAGGGGTTAACCTGGGGGGGGAGAGCTAGGGGTTAACTGTGTTCCCTGGGTGTGTTCTTACTGTGGGGGGGGTTGGGCTAACATGGGCATGAGAGATCTAACTGATCCCAGTGACAGGGATCAGTAGATCTCTCATACCCCACTGACAGAGCGGGGAACCGCCGTGTTTACATCGGCGGTTCCCCGTTCTTTCCCTGTAGCCGCTCATCGCGGCTCGCCGGCGGACATCGGGTCCGCCCGAGCCGCGGGCACACTCCCCAGGAGTGCGGCGGGTGCCCCTGGTGGCTGATTGCAGATTGCCGCTTATTTACGGCGATTCGCGCAGGACTCCCCGACTGCTGCCGTAAAAACACGGCGCGCGGTCGGGAACCAGTTAATCAACACTGGGTTTTATATTTTTTGCTTAACAAATTAACATTTTGGAAAAAAACAAAAACGTTTTCATTGTTTATGTTATAAAATTTTGCACATAAGTAATTTTTCTTCTTCACCAATGGACAGTAATGGATGTTAGGGTTCAGCGGCTTCGGCCGAACTCCGCGAAAAAGTTCGAGTTCGGCCCCGAACTTGACCTGAACTTGACCCCGAACCCAATTGAAGTCAATGGTGACCCGAACTTTTGGGCACAAAATGGCTCTAAAAAAGTCCTGGAAAGGGCTAGAAGGCTGCAAAAGGAAGCAAAATGGGGGTAAGAGTAGGACAAGTGCCCTGCAAACAAATGTGGATAGGGAAATAGCTTAAAATCACATAAAAAAATAAAAAATGGAAGAGGAGGTGGATGTGGAGTTGGAGGTTGAGGAGGTTGAGGAGGCGGTGACCGTGGCGGTGTAGGTGGAAGTGGCGGTGGAGGAGGTAGCCAACATTGTTTTTGTTTGTTTGTTTGTTTTTTTCTAATTGCGGTAGCCCCCAAAATATTGAGACATATGAAAAAAAAAAGAAGAAGTTTACTTAAGTATACCAATGGCTCTGTGAGGCCAGTATAAATGTCTATTCTGCACAAGGCACAGGCACAGACAAGTCTTGTGGGATCCATGCCTGGTTCATTTTAATAAATGTTAGCTTGTCCACGTTGGCTGTCGACAGGCGGCTGCGCTTGTCTGTGATAACACCCCTGCCGTGCTAAACACACATTCAGACAATACACTGGCTGCAGGGCAGGCCAGCACCTCCAAGGCATAAAGGGCAAGCTCAGGCCATGTGCCCAATGTGGAGACCCAGAAGTTGAATGGGGCAGACCCATCAGTCAGTACGTGTAGGCGTGTGCACACATACTGTTCCCCCATGTTTCCACATTTGGCCATGCTAACACTGCCTTCTGAGGTGCTGGTGGTGCCACAGCTGCGTTGGCGACTTCTTCCTCCTCCTCTGCCTTCGCCTTGTGCTTCCACTGAGCCCCCGGTGTTATTTGGGAATGCCCTCAGCAGCGCATCTACCAGCGTGCACTTGTAGTCACGCATGTTCCGATCATGCTTCAGTGTGGGATTTAAGGACGGCACGTTGTCCTTGTAACGGGGATCCAGCAGGGTGGCCACCCAGTAATCAGCACAAGTTACAATGTGGGCAACTCGGCTGTCCTTGCGCAGGCACTGCAGCATGTAGTCGCTCATGTGTGCCAGGCTGCCCGGAGGCAAAGACAAGCTGTCCTCTGTGGGAGGTGTATCATCTGTGTCCTCCGTATCCCCCCAGTCACGCTCCAGTGATGCACATGAGCTGCGTTGGGTACCACCCTGCTGTGAATACGGTTCCTCCTCTTCCTCCTCCTCCTCATCATCTTCGTCCTCCTCATCCTCCAGAACTTTGCTCTGGCTTGAAATTTTTTTACCTGGCCTATGCTGGTGCAGGAACCCACCCTCCGAGCCACTTGTGAATGACTGGCCTGATATCCGTGGAAATTACCCCTCTTCCTCCTCCTCTTTCTCCTGTGCCATATCCTTTTCCATCATCGTCCGAAGTGTTTTTTCAAGGAGGCATAGAAGTGGGATAGTAACACTGAGAACAGCATCATCGGCACTGGCCATGTTGGTGGAGTACTCGAAACACCGCAATATTGTACACAGGTCTCGCATGGAGGCCCACTCGTTGGTGGTGAAGTGGTGCTGTTCCGCAGAGCGACTGACCAGTGCGCGCTGCAGCTGAAACTCCACTATTGCCTGCTGCTGCTCGCACAGTCTCTCCAGCATGTGCAAGGTGGAGTTCCACCTTGTGGGCACGTCGCATAGGAGGCGGTGAGCGGGAAGGCTGAAGTTCCTCTGCAGCGCAGACAGGCGAGCAGCAGTAGGGTGAGAATGCCGAAATTGCGCACAGATGGCCCGCACTTTCTGCAGCAGCTCTGACATATCCGTATAGTTTTTAAGAAATTTCTGCACCACCAAATTCAGCACAGGCGCCAGGCAAGGGATGTGTGTCAAACTGGCTAGGTTCAGAGCTGCTACAAGATTTCAACCATTATCACACACCACCAGGCCGGGCTTGAGACTCAGTGGCAACAACCACTCATCAGTCTGTTGTTCAATGCCCATCCACAGCTCCTGCGCAGTTTGGGGTTTATCCCCCAAGCATATCAGTTTTAAAACAACCTGCTGTCATTTCCCCCTGGATGTGCTGAAGTTGGTGGTGAAGGTGTTACGCTGACCGGATGAGGAGGTGGTAGAGGAGGAGGAAGCGGAGTAGGAGGAGGAGGCAACAGGAGGCAAAGAGAAATGCCTTGCAATCCTCGGTGGCGGAAGGACATGCGCCAAATGACTAGCCGACTCAGGCCCAATCCCCCACTACATTTGCCCAGTGTGCAGTTAGCGAGATAAAGCGTCCCTGTCCGTGCTTACTGGTCCACGTATCAGTGGTTATGTGGACCTTGCCACAGATGGCGTTGCGCAGTACACACTTGATCTTGTCCCCGACTTGTTTGTGCAGGGAAGGGATGGCTCGTCTGGAAAAGTAGTGGTGGCTGGGAACCACGTACTGTAGGACAGCCACCGCCATCAGGTTTTTAAAACTGTCCGTGTCCACCAGACGGAATGACAGCATTTCAAAGGCCAGGAATTTTGAAATGCTGGCATTCAGGGCCAGGGATCGCGAGTGGGTAGGGGGGTACTTCCTCTTTCTCTCTAGTGTTTAAGAGATGGACAGCTGTAAGTTTCCATGGGACCATGTGGAAATGCTTGGGGACGGTGGCGTTGCTGTCACATCATCTGTTTGCTGGGTGGCAGGTGACACTGGCACTGTAGAGGTGGAGGAAGAGGCCGAGGCAGCAGAAGAAGAGGAAGCAGGAGGAGCCCGAGACCTTTCTTGGATTTTGAGGTGCTTATTACACTGCAGCTCGTGCTTTGCATGTAGATGCCTGGTCCTGCAGGTTGTGCTCAGGTTTAGGACATTTATGCCTCGCTTCAGGCTCTCATTGCACAGCGTGCAAACCACTCGTGTCTTGTCGTCAGCACATTGTCTGAAGAACTGCCACGCCAGGGAACTCCTTTGAGCTGCCTTTGGTGTGCTAGGTCCCTGGGTGCGGTGGGTAGTAGCAGCCGTACTGTCTAGGGGATGGTCGCTCCGCTTTTGCAACCTGCTTCCTCTTTTGCTGTGCTGGTGCCTCTGTGAGACCACCACCTCTTCCTCCAAACTGCACACGTCACTCGCATGACCTTCATTACATGTGGGGTCTAGGACCTCAGCATCTTCCACATCATCTTCCACCCACTCTTCACCACTGCCCTCCTTGTCAGTCTGCACACTGTAGAAAGCCGCAGCAGTTGGCACCTGTGTTTCGTCATCATCAGAGACGTGCTGCGGTGTTTTTTCCATGTTGTCCTCATCCTTAAACAGAAGTGGTTGGGCATCGGTGCACTCAATGTCTTCCACTTCTGGGGTAGGGCTATGTGGATGGCCCACGGAATGCACACCAGCAAAGTCATCAAAAAGCATAAGAGACTGCTGCATGACTTGGGGCTCAGACTGCTTGGCTGATTTACAAGGGGCTGAGGTGAAAGACAGATGGCCATGAGGTTCAGGTGCCAACTCTGAGCTTTCAGCAAGGGACCAGGTTGGCGACAATGTGAAGGAACTGGAGGTATTGTCTGCCATCCAATCTACTATCGCCTGTACTTGTTCTGGCTTCACAATTCGTTGAGCGGCATTCGGGCCTACCATATGATGTTGAAGGTTCTGTCGGCTTCTCACACCTGAGGAAGGTGTTTCAGTTGTGCGTGTAGCTGGCAAAGATCGACCACATCCTCTCCTTGCAACAGGAGCTTCACCAACACCACCAACACCAGCAGCACCACGACCATGTCCCTTATTTGACGCTCTCCTCATTCTGGACGCAAATGTACTAATTAGCACAAATGTATATTATTTTTTATAATGCTAATCTGTCCCTCACACCGGCAGCATAAACCTCTCCCTACACCAGTATGAGATGATTTTATAACGCTAATCTGTCCCTCACACCAGCAGCAGGAACCTCACCAGTATGAGATGATTTTATAACGCTAATCTGTCCCTCACACCAGCAGCAGGAACCTCTCCCTATACCAGTATGAAATGATTTTATAACGCTAATCTGTCCCTCACACCAGCAGCAGGAACCTCTCCCTACACCAGTATGAGATGATTTTATAACGCTAATCTGTCCCTCACACCAGCAGCAGGAACCTCCCCCTACACCAGTATGAGATGATTTTATAATGCTAATCTGTCCCTCAAACCAGCAGCAGGAACCTCTCCCTACACCAGTATGAGATGATTTTATAACGCTAATCTGTCCCTCACACCAGCAGCAGGATCCTCTCCCTACACTAGTATGAGATGATTTTATAACGCTAATCTGTCCCTCACACCAGCAGCTGCATCCTCTCCCTACACTAGTATGAGATCATTTTATAACGCTAAGCTGTCCCTCACACCAGCAGCAGGATCCTCTCCCTATATTAGTATGAGATGATGTGACATGCAGCACTGTGTGACTCCATCTTACATAGAGGCTGGGTCACATGATGCACTGGCCAATCACAGCCATGCCATTAGTAGGCTTCTAAGGGCAAACGAGTGAAACGCTTGTTGATATTCTAAAGGTGCGAAAAAATACCCGAACCCAGACTTTTTCTCACATGTCCGGGTTCGGGTTCGAGACACGGACTTTACAGCTCGGGTTCGCTCAACTCTAGCAGTGATGATCACTGATGAGCCCTCACTGATTGGCACTGATAAGGCTGCACTGATAAGGTGACACTAATGAGGTGGCATTGATAAGTTGCACTCATGAGACTGCACTGATAAGGTGGCACTGATGGGCACTGATAATTTCATGGGTATTACATTTTTTTTTAAAAAGAACTCTGGGTCCCTCTCTGGCAGGGTAGCCTGGGGAAATTTCCCATTTTTCCCCCTTATAAAGGGACAAATCTAGCACTGCACATACCAGTAGGCACGGATTGCTTGGCTTATAGGAACAGTGACTGCTATAGTTGATGCTACACTAAGCTATATTTCCTGACCACTCGTAGAGAAAAGACCATTACAGTATATTTGTTTTGATACAATTGGTTGCTTTTTGTGATGCACAATATACAATGTCCGATGCATAATTAGTCTAACCATTTAAAAAGTCTCACACATGTGGTATCACAGAAGCAGTGGCAGAACATGTTTTGGGTTGTAATTCTAAGTATGCCTATGCTGTGTGTGAGAAATATCTTATAAAATTGACAACTTTTTTGTAAAAATGTCAATTTTCATTATAATTCCACATTTTCCAAAAACCAGTGGCAAACAATCAAGTCTTCAAAAGACTCACCATGTCTCTTAGAAAATACTTGGGGGTGTTTACTTTTCAAAAAGTGGTCATTTTTAGGGTGTTTCCACTGTCCTGGTACTCCAGGGCCTCCATAAATATAATAGGTACTAAGGAAATTAGAGGCATAATTAATGCCCCTAGAAAGCCTGAATGTGCTACTTGAATTTTGGGCCCCTCTATGTGGCCAGGCTTTGAAAAAGTCTCACACATGTGTATCCCCATACTCAAGAGGAGTAGCAGAATGTGTTTTGGGGTGCAATTCAAAGCATGTCCATGCTATGCGTGAGCAATATCTTATTAAACTGACAACTTTGTATAAAAAAAAATCTTTCATTTTCTTTCCACACTTTCCAAAATGTTGTGGCAAAAAAATGAAGTCTTCCAAAGACTCCCCATGGCAAGAAAAAGTCTTCCACATTTGGATCGCCATACTCAAGAGGGGTAGCAGAATGTGTTTTGGGGTGTAATTCTAAGTATGCCTATGTTGTGTGAGAAATATCTTATATTAATTTATTGACAACTTTAAAAAATAATTTTCATTTTATTTCTTGCATTCAATAATTTGTGGCAAAAATGGCATTTTCTAAATTCAAAGGATCTAGGCACCGAGTATAAGTGCCTCAATTTCTGAAAGAACATAAGTTTACCATCCACCATCACATGTTTCAGAGTGGCGAACCCTCTTTTTTTTTTTTATATATATATATAATTTTTATTGGGTTTTTCAACAGATACAAACTTAAATCCAAAAAGCATTGCAAGAATACACAGATATAATCATGTGTAAGGAGGGGGGGAAGGGGAATGGGAAGGTAGGGGGGGTAGGGAGGAGAGGGGAGTGGGAGAGGTAAACCGGCGGTAGGGGAGGAGGAAGGAAGGAAGGAAGGAAGGAGGGAGAGGGGGGGGGAGGGGGGGAAGGGGGGGAGGGGATGGAGGGCAAGGGTGCCACCTGAAAGGAAGTAAATAGTTTCATTAATAAACCAAGTAAATAACATAGGAAGGGAAGTTATGCCTAGAGACAGGTAAGAGTCGTTCAAGTCCAATCCGTGGGTCTAAAGTAGGTATCTAGACCCCGAGTGGTCTCCTAGGCGGGGGGAAAAAAACAGCAAATTTGAGGGAGGCGAAATTGGGAGAGAATGCCTAGGAGAACCTCTCTATGACCAGGGTTGGGGTGAGAGGGGGGAAAGATCTTGCAACAAGTTATGAGATAATTATGCTACAATTGTGAACTGGATATAGTGTGATTTTAGGTTTGAGTCCTGGTGTCAAGTTCAAATGGGTATTGAAACGCGGATTTCAGGGGGGGAAGCAAAGGGGGTCTCCTTCAAGGGGTCCGTGTGTTTAGGATCTAGTGGCAGCGTGTCAACCTGTAAAAGTTTCCTGAAAGGGCCCCACTTGTTGAGGTCAGCATGGCTAGCCGGATACAGGGCGAGGTTCAGGAAATCCTTATGCATGAGGTTGATTAGGTCGGTTTTGACCAGGTCCAAAGTGGGAGGTGCAGGGGAAACCCATTGTTTCAGTATGGCTCTCCTGGTTGCCATGAAGCACGTGGTAATCCAAGCTCTGTGTGTTCTTAGGATCTGGCGGTTGTGTTCCGAGGTGGGGTGTGGGGGTCTTCCATTAAGCCAAAGAGCAGTAGGGCTGGTTCGTCAGAGGGTGGGAGGCCCGTGACTTTATGTACTAAGGCTTGTGAACTCTCCCACAGAGATTTTATATAGAGGCAATCCCAAAGTCTGTGTTTCAGAGTGGGTTTGTGCAGGTCGCACCAAGGACAGGAATAGGGTTTCGGCAAGGTAGGTGCAGTGGTGAAGGGGGCGTAGGCTCTGTGCAGGATTTTTAGCTGTTGCTTCCTCCAAAACTCATTGGCGATCTGCTTCCTAGTAGAGATGTACCCCAGCAAGGGGGTATTGTTACCGCTCGGAAAGTTAAAGTCCTTTGACCAGGCCGAACCTGGGCTGAGGTGAAGTGAATCAGCTGTGCTTTGGGAGAAGGCTTTGTAGACGTCTGAGATCTTAAAATGGCCCCTCTCGAGCAACTCATCAATGAAGGAGGGTTTAAACCTGCTGCGCTTCTCAGAGTGCAGAGATATGGCAAAACTTATAGCTTGTTGGACGTGGATGAAGTGATGGGAGGGGATGTTGAATTTAGTTTTTAGAACCTCAAAAGGATGTGCCTTTCCGGTAACCTGATCAAATAATTGTGCCCAATTAGTAAGCCCATGGGAAGCCCAGGTGGAGAAAGCCGCATATTGTTTATGCAAATTGAAGAGAGGGTGCCCCATAATAGGGAGGTGTGGGGAGATAGAGTATGGGAGATGTAGAGCCTTTCTGGATTCCCGCCAGGCTATGATCGTGTCCCTTATCAGGAGGTTCTGCCTAAGGTGGGGGGGGGGAATTAAATTTACAGTGCAAGACAGCGGCTAGTCCAACTGGGCTTACCATTTGCGACTCCAGATCATAGTTAGAGTAATTGGACCTGCCCGCCAGCCAATCCAGTGCTATCCTAAGGAGGCAAGCTAAGTTATATCTTCTAATGTTTGGGAGGTTAATACCTCCAAACTGGGTGGATTGTTGGAGTTTTGTCAATGAAATGCGGGGTCTCCGACCTTTGAACCCCCCTCTTGGCCCAAAGCGAAGGGTCCAGGATAGTATATAAGTGGGAAGCATTGGGCCACCTTGTGTTTTAATGATACACTATATTGACAAAAGTATTGGGACACCTGCCTTTACACACACACATGAACTTTAACGGCACCCCAGTCTTAGTCCGTAGGGTTCAACATTGAGTTGAATCACCCTTTGCAGCTATAACAGCTTCAACTCTTCTGGGAAGGCTGTCCACAAGGTTTAGGAGTGTTTCTATGGGAAAGTTTGACCATTCTTCCACATTTGTGTAGGTTAAGCACTGATGTTGGATGAGAAGGCTTGGTTCACAGTCTATGCTCTAATTCATCCCAAAGGTGTTCTATCGGGTTGAAGTCCGGACTCTGTACAGGCTAGTCAACTTCCTGCACCTCAAACCCGCTCATCCATGCCTTTATGTACCTTGCTTGTGCACCGGTGTGCAGTCATGTTGGAACAGGAAGGGGCCATCCCCAAACTGTTTGAACAAAGTTGGGAGCATGAAATTGTACAAAATGTCTTGGTATAGTGACTCCTTAAGAGTTCTCTTCGCTGGAACTAAGGGGCCAAGCCCAACCCTGAATTACAACCCCACACCATATTCCCCTTACACCAAACTTTACACTTGGCACAATACGGTCAGCCAAGTACCGTTCCCCTGGCAACCGCCAAACCCACACAAGTCCATCGAATTGGCAGACAGAGAAGCGTGATTTGTCACTCCAGAGAATACGTCTCCACTGCTCTAGAATCCAGTGGCAGCGTGCTTTACATCACTGCATCTGATGCTTTGCATTGCACATGGTGGTGTAAGGCTTGGATGCAGCTGTTCGGCCATGGAAACCCATTCCATGAAGTTCTCTACTCACTGTTGTAGTGCTAATCTGAAGGCCACTTGAAGTTTGGAGGTCTGTAGCTACTGACTGCAGACAGTTGGTGATTTCTGCGCACTGTGTGCTTTAGCATGTGCTGACCCCGCACTATTATCTTACGTGGCCTGCCACTTCATGGCTGGGTTGCTGTTGTTCCCAGTTGCTTCCATTTTGTTACAATACCACTAGCAATTGACTGTGGAATATTTCATAGCAAGGGAATTTCATGGATGGACTTATTGCACAGGTGGCAACCTATTACCATACGACACTTGAATTCACTGAGCTCCTGAGAGGGACCCATTCTTTCACAATTGTTTGTAAAAGCAGTCTGCACGCTTAGGTGCTTGATTTTATACACCTGTGGCCATGGACTTGATTGGAAATCCAATGACTTGGAGGAGTGTCCCAATACTCACTGCAATATATATATATATATATTCCTTCATGGTTTGAGTAACAAAAGAAAAATAGATTCAAGATGAGCCCTAGGGTGCTTATGTAGAGTATAGTTTCCAAAGTATTCCAAAGGATTGGTGGAGAGAAAAAAGGAAGAAAAGAGTAAGAGAAAAATGTAGATATTAGTCAGAAGAGGGATGGAAACACAAAGGTTAGTACCGAGGAACAAATTTTGGCAATTTCTAAGGCCAGGTTGACCTGGTGAAGTGGGGACCAGGCATCTGACACATTGTACTGTGTATATGCATGCTATGCTGAAAGAATCTGACCCATCTGATCTGGGAACCAAGATTATAGGACTATACCATTCACTTTTGGACTTCTCTATGACCCCGAGGTTGAACATCCTCTGTGCTTCTTTTTAGCTACTGCCTGTTTGTGGATCTCTGGAATATGATAAGGCTTAAGCCACACCCAAACCTTGGAGTCAGTGACAATGTCATGTTTAATTACATTTGTGTGGCCTGTCAACTCTAAGAAGAAATCTTTATTACACTGTAGAAACTCTCTCACTGCCTGCTTTTGTGACACCAACATAGATGCAGGTATCTAAACCTCACTTATGCCTTCCTCTTTCTTTAGTGGCTGATCACCCAGGGCTAGGTGGGCTTTCCTATCTTTCCAGGCTATGATTAAATTCACATGATAGATCTGTTCATTTTTCTACTTGTCTGGTTGGTATACCTTATAGTTTACGTCCCCAACCTTTTTGCAGTATTTCATAGGGTCCTTGCTACTTAGCTAGGAACTTACTTTTCACTGTGGGAACTAAAACAAGTACACGATCCCCCGGATGGAAAGGTTGAGCCTTCGTCTACCTAGTGTACACTCGACTCTGTGCTTCCTGGGCTTGCTACATATGTTCTCCAACATGGGGCATTACTGAGGCAATTCTATCTTGCATGACTGAGATGTGCTCTATTACACTCCAGTAGGGAGTAGTTTTCATTCTCCCCTCTTTTGCAATATCCAGTAACCCTCGGGGATGCCCCCATACAGATGTTCAAAGGGTGAGAACCCCGTGGAAGACTGTGGGACCTCTCTAATTGCAAATAACAAATATGACAGAAGACAATCCCAGTCTCTCCCATCATTTTTTTTAAACAGAAAAGGTTTTTATTATTAGCCATTTCTTACAAACAAGAGGTCATATGAAAATTATATGACAATACAATTAGATAGTGGTAACATGCTAACATCCATTTCTAAGTCAATCAGAAGAACATACAGATCTTTAACGCAAATGTGAAGTGTTTCCTCAATGAAAAGTACAGTATAGCACTAAGTTTGTGGACCCATAGTCATTTATCCGTGGAATAGTCCCCCTAGCACTGGAGAGATCGGCCAGAGGGAGGGGAAGGAGGAAGGGAGGCAAGGAGAGAGAGAACAGAAAAGAGGAACTGAGTCCGGAAAAGGGTGACGTGAAGGTTAAGAAACGGAGAGAAAAGGGTGGGGGGGGGAAAGAAAAAGGAAGGAAGGGGGGGAAGGAAGAAGGGAGGAAGAGAGGGAAAGGAGAGAGGGAAGGCCCCAATCCACCCATAGACAGTACCATCAGGAATGTTAGTCGCCCTATTTTAAGGCTTGAGGAGCTAACCAAGAGCATTGATCCAGTTCGACCATACTTTGTCGAACTTCGCTGGACAATTTCTACTCTCATATGTAATTTTATACAATGGTAGCACAGTGTGGATTGTCTTCCGCCAAGAGTCCAGGGTGGGAAGATCGGCTAACTTCCACCTCAACGAGATTTCCCTTCTAGCATAAAACAAAGCAAAAGTAATACATAGCTTGGTATATCTGTCGCCTTCTATATCCTCTAAGTAAAGCCTTGTACACACGGTGCAACGGTCGTACGACCGAACGTCCAAAATCATATGTTGTGTGTTGTGTCTCGCGTACTGACGTGCACTAAGCGATCGTAACGACCAAGCCTATTGTGGTGACGTGCTACGAGCGTATAAAGAGGAAGTTCAGGTGAATGTGATTTGTGAATTAGGTTTACACAAACTGACACTTCTGGGTGTTCCTGACTTCTGAGCATGCGTGTTTTGCACAGCTTTGTTGACCCAACTTCTCTCTACACACGGTACAGCAGTCCTACAACCGCTTGTTGCCCAAAAAAGTTTTCTAGTCTGCTCACCCAACTTCTGTTGTAAGACCGCCGCATGTCGGCTGTTCTAATCGCACGTACTAATGGTCAGATGATCGTACAATAAGCTGTTGTACGACCGTTGTTGTACAACGGTCATTACTGGCAGCGGCTACGACAGGAGCGCTAGGCGGGCGAGCTATGAAACGGACAAGAGGTATATTTTCCCTGACCAGGTATACCATTTAATGGCCACATGCTCTGAGGAATGAAGTGGACCCAGCCTCTATACCCACTGTGATGTGCCTGGATTAAAACTTCATGCGGTTTAACTACTTACCGTTGGTAACAGTATTTAAGCTACATTGGTGGTGAATTCACTTCACAATGGTGGAATTTATATTTATCACTGCTTATGTGGACTTTACTAGAGACACTTATACTTTATGGTTTAAGTTTAATATTCAACAAATTTCTATAGCGCGACACTTTATTTATTTATTTACAGTTGTTGTACAACCGTTGTACCGTGTGTACGGGCCTTAACTTAGTAACAAAATCCTCGGATCCTGCGGTATGTCAACCCCACATAGAGCACTCAGGGTTTCCGCCACCGTCTCCCAATAGGGACGGAGCTTGGGGCAGGACCATATCTTGTGCCAAAAGGTTCCAGGTTCCAATGTGCATCTGGTACATAACAGGTTGTGACCGGGATAAATAGCAGCCAGCCTCTGGGGGGGTATAATACGCCCTGTGTAGAAATTTTAGCTGAATGAAACTGTCTTTAGCCGAGATCATTGTACTAACTGAACTGAACTGTATATTCCAGATGAGGTTTTGCTAATGATTTGTACGGGTGCAAAATTATGTCTCTCTCTCTGGAGTCCATACCTCTCTTAATACAAGAAAGGACTTTGCTTGCTTTGGAAACCACAGCTTGGCATTGCATGCCATTATTAAGCTTGTGATCTATCAAAACCCCCAGATCCTTCTCCACTATGGATTCCCCCAGTTGTACTCCCCCTAGTATGTATGACGCATGCATATTATTAGCCCCCAAATGTATAACTTTATCTTTATCAACATTAAACCTCATTTGCCATAGTCGTCCAATTAAACAGTGCATTGAGGTCTGCTTGTAAGTTGGAGACATCCTGTAAGGATGTTATTCCACTGCATAGCTTGGTGTCATCTGCAAACACTGATATTGTACTTTTAATCCCAGACCCTATATCATTTATAAATATATTGAAAAGTAAGGGTCCCAACACTGAACCTTGGGGTACACCACTGATAACCTTAGACCATTCAGAGTAAGAACCATTAACCACTGCTCTCTGAATTCAGTCTTTTAGCCAGTTTTCTATCCATTTACAAACTGATCTTTCCTAGCCTATAGACTTTACCTTACACATTAGCCGTGTGTGGGAACTGTGTCAAACGCTTTTGCAAAATCGAAGTATACCACGTCCACAGCCAGCCTCTGTCCAAGGTTTTACTTACCTCCTCATAAAAAGAAATTCGTTTTTTTGACAACTCCTGTCTTTCATGAATCCATGCTGTCTGTTGCTTAAAACATTTTTTTCCAACAAGAACTCATCTATGTGGTCTTATCATTTATAACTTTTTTAACTTTGGCCGTGAGCCACATAGGTTTTATCTTTAGCCTTTTAAATGTATTGCCCATGGGAATATACTTTGCAGTGAGTTTGCATACAGTCTTTTTTAAAAATTCCCATTTCTGTTTTGTGTTCATCGATGCCAATATTCCCTCCTAGTCTAAGTCGTGGAGAGCAGCCCTCATCCTTGTAAAATTTGCTCTTTTAAAGTTAAGTGTTTTATCTTTCCCCTATGTGTTTGTTGCTTGCAGCTTACATTATCATGACCATGATATGGTCACTGTTACCCAGATGTTCTTTTATATGAATATTGATAATAAGCTCTGCATGGTTTGAGATTACCAGGTCCAGCAAAGTGTCATTCCTAGTTGGGGCCTCAATAAACTGGATCATAAAATTGTCCTGTGATAGGTTTATAATTTTTTGCCCTTTAACTGTCCCAGCAGTGCTATTACTCCAGTTAATTTCCAGGTAGTTAAAATCCCCCCTTTATTATCACTGTCCTAGCCCTTGCAGCGCTTTCCATCTGTGCAAGGAGCCGAGTCTCCACCTCCTCTTTAACACTGGGAGGTCTATAACAAAACTCCAATGATAACCTTTGTAGTGTGCACACCCATATGCAGATCTACCCATAATGCTTCAGACTCATTACACTCTCCAACAACTAGGTCCTCATTCACACTTGCTTTGAGATCACTTCTCACATAGAGACAGACAACACCACCCTTCCGTTTTGCCCTGTCTTTTACCCTGTCTTTCCGAAAGAGAGCATAGCTAGGAATATTAATAGCCAAGTCATGTGAAAAATGAATCCAAGTTTAAGCAATACCAATTAAATCATAATATTCTTCATGCACCAGAGCTTCCAACTCACCTATTTTGCTTGGCAGACTTCTGGCATTGGTGAACAAAAACTTTAATTCACTGTCACATTTTGCACATGTATGTTGCATATGTTTTATTTTAGTACACACAGTACCATTTCCAATGTTTGATTGTAACATGGAAACCTTCATATAATCTTCCATATTCCTCCCCCCATTTTTCCCCATTCCACCCACCAATAGGGGCTGACCTGTCTGCCCCATTATAATCTAATTCACCCTCCCCCCTCAATCCTAGTTTAAATACTCGTCTGCGTAAAATGTATAGAATTCTATTGGAATACCGTCCGGCCCCAGGGTCTTACCAGACTGCATCATTTTCATTGCCTTTTGTATCTCAGCTACTGTGATGGGGGCATCTAGTTTGGCAGAATACTCAGAGGTGAGTATTGGGATGTCTCACGGTAGGCTGTTAGGTCATTTCTTTTGTAAGAGGCTCTAGTTCCTGATAGTAGGAGGCAAAGCGCTGGTTTATCTCTGCTGGATCAGAGAGGAGGGTACCCTCTAGGCTACGTATTTGGACAATGGTTATTCCCCCCGATTGTTCCCTAGACAGCCAGGCCAACAGGCGGCCAGTCTTTTCCCCTTGCTCAAAGATTTTTTTGTGTCTGATGAAGTAACTTCTTCTCGGTCAATGCAGTCCTCAAGCAGTCTCTCCCATCTTTATCAACCACCTTTTTGAGCATACTTTTAAGTGCTTTGTTAAACTGTTCTACCAAACCATCCGTCTGAGGGTGGTAAACTGAAGTATGAAAGTGCTTAATATTGAACAATTTGCACAACTCATTACCTTCGACATAAAGGCAGTTCCTTGGTCGGTTAGGATTTCTTTTGGATCCCTGTATGGGTTAATATGTGGAACAACTCTCTGGTGATTGTATTGGAGGAAGTATTTCTTACCACTTCAATACCAGGCACATACCCCCCTTCCCGCCCAGACTGATTTTCAGCTTTCAGTGCTGTCACATTTTGAATGACAATTGCTCGGCCATGCAACACTGTACCCAAACAAAATTTTTATCATTGTGTTCCCACAAATAGAGCTTTCTTTTGGTGGTACTTGATCACCTCTGGGGTTTTTATTTTTTGCGCTAAAAATAAAAAGGCCGAAAATGTTGAAAAAAAAAGTTATTTTCTGTTTCTGTCACAAAACTTTGTATATAAGTACATTTCCTCCATCACTGACAGAGACTGATGAGGCTGCAATGACAGGCACTGATGAGGCAGTACTGATTGGCACTTATGAGGGGGCACTGATGAGTTGGCACTGACAGGCACTGATGATGAGGCACTTGTATGGAGTACTGATGGGCACTGATAGGCTGCACTGATAAGCAGCACTGACTGGCACTGATAAGTGGCACTAATGGGCACTCATAGGCGGCACTGATGGCTGGCACTGGACACTGATAGATGGCACTGATGGGCACTGATAGGTGGCACTGGTGGGCACTGATAGGTGGCACTGATAGAGGGCACTGTAAGGTGTGCATTCCCTGGTGATCCTGGGTGGCATCTGAAATAGGCGCTGAGTGCCATCCATGTTGGGCATTGTGCCCCTTACCTGGTGGTCTAGGGTGGGCTCCCTGGTGGTCAGGGTGAGCTTTCCCTGGTGGGTCCTGGTTGGGCTCCCTGGCGGTCCTGGGTGGGCTCCCTGGTGGTCCTGGGTGGCGATCCATGGGGGACTGCACTGATAAATAATCAGCACAGACCCCCCCTGTCAGGAGAGCCGCTGATCGGCTCTCATCTACTCGAGCCTGCAGACGCCGATATACGGCTCTTCCTGTTTACACTGTGATCAGCTATGATTCGTCACAGCTGATCACGTGGTAAAGAGCTTCTGACAGAAGCTCTTTACCACGATCGGAGATGTGGTGTGTCAGACTGACACACCACACCACCGATCGCTGTGCTGCACGCCCCTGCAGGTGCCCGCCGGCTTGTTATCCTGCTGGACATCATATGATGCCCAGTCAGGAAAACAGAACCACTTCCCGGCTGTCATTCTGCATACGGCAGTAGGGAAGTGGTGAAGGTAACAGCATCGGGATATTGGGTGGCATAGTCCATGACCACTAGGACGTACTAATAGTCTCTAGCAGACTTAACTACTGGGCCTATCAGATCCATGGTAATTCGGTCAAAAGGAACCTCAATCACAGGCCATTACATCAGTGGGCTATGGTAATGGGGCATAGGGGCTGCCCTTTGACACTCAGCATATGACGCACAATCATTTTTCACATGAGAATGTATCCCAGTCCAAAAGAAATGCTGTAAAATACATTCCTTGGTCTTTTCGTATGCCAGGTGACCCCCCCAGGGGATGTGTATGGGCCAGGTTCTACACTGTCCTCCTATAAGGGCCAGGCACCACCAGTTGTTCCACAATCTCTCCTCGAATTTTGTCAAGCTGATACAACATGTCATGATTAATTGCCATATGAGGTCCCATTGTTTACCTTCACATTTTTCCAGGCTTGTTCAAGAGTAGGATCTTGTAACTGGGCGGTCCTATACATGTGGGAGTGAAGGGATCCATCTGTCTTGAAACTCCAGCTGTCTACTCGCTGCGCTCTCACTGCAGTTGTGACTCCCAGACACCGCAAGATCTCAGCTTTTAGTTTGTCTTAATCTCAGGCATCCTCAGTGATCATGTCCAAATATGCCTTTTGGGAGTCTCCTGTTAACAGTGGTTAAACAAACGCAGCCCTGCTGTCTTTCGGCCAGGCCTGCCCTTCAGCAGTTCTCTCAAAAGTACATTGGAAGGTCTCCACATCATCCTGGGATGTCATGTTTGCACAAGGTGACTCTTGGTGCCTGGCTGGGTGTCACCAAGAGATCCTGTGTAAACACTTGCAGTCTGGGCTGGTAACTGCTGTAGCACTTCTGCTAAGGCCCGTCGGTCTTTCTCAGCTGCCTGAGCCAAACCAGTCACTTGATACTCTGTTGAATGAGACAGAGCAGTTACTTGAGCCCTAGCTGCCTGTTGATCTCTCTTGGGTGCCTGAGCCAGGGCAGTCACCAGCTGGGCGGCCAACAGTCTACTGGTTCCTTGTTGTGCAACAGCTTGCTTATAAGCGTGTTGCTGTGCAGCATTACTTTAGAGCAAAACCCTTATCAAGTCCTCCATGTTTCAAATTACACAGCCTGTGTGGAGTGCCACTTTAACTTTGGCTGGAACAGCTACCATTCCTGACCTGATTTTCTGCCAGCCTGCCAGGGTCTGCATCTCCTGCTGCAAGTACTCCTATCAACACCTGCTGGCACTCATGTTTCTCCTGCCCCTCTGTACCATATGTTCCACCTTCAGCTGAACCTGGGCTGGAGATACAAGGGAGGCCAACCTTGTCATTTCAGTCTCTGATCAGGTACATGACAGATTGCCCACATCAGAAACACCAATTGTGGGGATTAGCTTCAAGTAGAGCGTTCTCAGAGAGGTAATCCAAGCCACATGTAAGGTTAAGGGCTTCCTACCCATGTTTATTGGTCAGCAAACAAAAAGGATTCCTGCGCAGGAATAGGAAACATAGTCCAAAAGACAAAAGTCCAGCAAAACAGTTTCATGCCTCCTGGCTAATAGACCTCACTGGGTCTGCTGCGGTCCTGCAGACATGTTCCCTCACAGCCTGCTTGTCTTCTTTAAGAGCACAAACAACAGTGTCAGGAAGATGCAGCTGTTTCTATGGTTTCCGCGGTGGTGCGCGCGCCTGTGCGCGTTCGCGCGCGTTCGTGCCCGTGCGCGCACCCGCGTGCGCGCATCCGTGCGCGCGCAAGCCCCGGAAACAGGCGCCAATCGGCCCTATTTAAACTTGCAGGACCCAGTGCCCGGTGCTGTCCGTTCTACAGCGTTTCCCGCATCTGTGCCCCCGGCAAGCTATTTCTGAGTGACTTCCTGTTCCTGTGACCCCGGCTATCCCTTTGGACTTGTTGCTATCTGCCTGCACCTGACCCCGGCTTGCCTACGACTCTCCGCTTGTCTGATCCCTTGTACCGTCTCTGCCAGCACGTTGCCGACCCAGCCTGTACCCGACCATCCATTTGCCTGATCCCGCTGTACCGCACCGCCCGCTAGTTGCCGACCCGGACTGAAACACTACTCTCCTGTTTGCACGAGCCCCAGTGGACTTCCGCCTACCAGCTAAGGACTGTCCAGCCCTCGTGCCCCCCTGTGCTCCTGAGCTCCCTGTTCCCACTATCAGGGGTTCTCGAACCAGGGCCGCAAGAGAGGTTGCCCCCCGCATAAGCCAGACTCTACCACCAGGTACGTGACAAACAGATAGACCCAGGGAAGACAAATGATACCATAGGTGGGGAGCAAGGTGTGGCCAGTGCTTAAACCCTAACATCCTGCTACAGATCTCTCACTGCCACACATTTACCTTATGAACCGAAAAATTCTATGCGGCAGATACACTCCATCAACAACTGACAGGGGCTGTTTGTGTAAAATGTTCATACCTTCATCCCATCATATTGTATTTTCTAATAGGGAATTGCTATAGAGAGCAGGTGTGCTTAAAAAAGAAGCAAGTATCTCTCCACCAAAAATATGTCCTAACTCCTGCTCCCATCCCCTCCCCCCCCCCCAAAAAAAATCCACTCCCCTACCTTACCACAAAAAAAATCATATGCTGCAAACAATACTATATGTTTATGAAATATGACAATTTTTTTCTTTAGATAGAGATCAACATTATGCAATAGTATAAGAATAATTATATAGTTTAGTTTTATTCCAAAGTACAAAGAACCATTTATATCCAAAAACAATATACCAAACAAATAACGAGTCGATACTTGAGAGCAATATTGGAGCAATATTAAACGAATATTTTATTGTTTAGTGGCAAAAACTGTACCTACAAATCATGAAAAAAATGCAATCATTTGGCCAAAAGAAATGTATACAATTGCACTCCTTTATATAAGATGGTGCTTAGGCATGCTATACAGTGTTTGATGTAATATTGCTCAAAGATGGCCAGAAGGATGCAAACAATATGCTAATGGAACCTTTTTATTAATTAATTAAGTTTAGATTGCTGTTTTTTCCCTTATTAGGGAAATGTATCCTTTATAATAAAACAATAAATGCCTCATTAAGCGTGCAGTTTTTAGATCCAGTTAGATCATCACTGGTGTTTTAATAAAGGAAGAAAATGCTTGGTATGAGGGTCCAGCGAATTACTCCGTAAATAACAAAATAATATTTCCTATGTAAAGGGATTATTCCCTTTTTTGTCGTTAGATTTGAATTAATTAATTATTTTTCCAAGGTAATCGTATAACAAACGTAGGAAGACCGGTAGAAACTCGTTATAATGTAGTTTGTGACATATCGTACGGATTCGTGGTAGAATATATTTCCTCACGTTAACATATGTAAAGAAAACCGGTTTACTAACGTAAAAAAAGTACTAAACATCCATGTCAAAAACGGTGATTTGTTATTTT
>BLSH010046018.1:78620-109475 GCA_018402905.1 Glandirana rugosa | reverse complement strand
CCCCTAGTTATGAACATCCGACTTATGAACGACTCCTACTTACAAACGGAGAGAGACAACAGGAAGTGAGATGAAATCTCCCCCTAGGAAGGGAAATTCACTCCTGTAAGAGTTATTATGGGAAAAAGGGGTCTCCACTGATGCTTTATCACCAATCCTTGTTTCCACAACAACCCAAAATTTTCAAAATCCAATTATCATTGGGACAGGAAGTGAGGTGAAATCTTCTGAACAGAAACATAGACAGCAAAACAAACATTACAGGGGTGTTAACCCTTCCCTATGCTATCCAAAAAGCTTAAAAATATTTGTTTTGGCTGAAGCTACACTTAAAAAATGTATCTGTTCCGACTTACAAACAAATTCGACTTATGAACAAACCTACAGTCCCTATCTTGTTTGTAACCCGGGGACTGCCTGTATTCCCTATATCTGGTGCAAAGATATAATATGCAGAATTACCCTCTGTGGCACCCAACTTAAGAACAATAAGGAAAACATCACCGAACAGTTCTGAAATTTATATAGTGGAAATGGGAAATGTATAGTAATCATAAAAGATCATAGGAACACCCCCAAAAAATATATATTGGAAAAAACCCTCACGCCATAGCAGGAATACCCATAATAATATATGGGCGTTTAGAAAACAGTTACTGTCATAAACATAAGCGTACACTTACAGGTAATCCTGCTTCTAAGGACATAAATGGAGGGTTATTCTAAAGATAGAGGGTTATTTCAGAAATAGGTCCACATCATATTTGTGGTTTAACCCATCCGGAAGCCTAGTGTGTAAGTGGAATATTCCATTTCTCTAGTCCACAAAACTTAAAGGATTGAACACTACCACCATGCATGTACTTAAAATGTTTAATGTCTCCCCTCCCCCGGTCACTAGTATTGTGCTATTTGTGTTCATCTTTTACGATCAGCCTATCATGTGACCATCATCAGTGGGGGTTGAGGGGAGCTTTTAGTTCACCTATGTGTATATATTACATTCTTAAATAATTTGTGTTAAGCAGTGACCAAGGCGCTTGAAGCCGAAACGCGTCTGCTTTGCTGTACTTTTTATGCACCTTTAATACATTTTTCACATGAGATGGAGTGCTGTCTATCTATATGTACATGCTCATGGACCTGTGCTGGGAAGAGGACATCTCCAGTCTGAGCACCTAGCTTGTGGATCCGGGATTTCACTTTGCATGCCTGCAGCCTCCCTCTCCTGCTGAGCGCTGTCTCACCTGTCCTTCAATTTATATTTATTACTACACCCCAATCAGTTTGGCGCAAGTGCACAAATATATTCACATTTGTCTTTGTACTTCTCACTTGGTTGCCACCACACATGCTTGACACCATCTAAACCAAATAGGTTTATCTTGGTCTCATCAGACCACAGGACATGGTTCCAGTAATCCATGCCCTTAGTTTGCTTGTCTTCAGCAAACTGTTTGTGGGCTTTCTTGTGCATCATCTTTAGAAGAGGTTTCCTTCTGGGACGACAGCCATGCAGACCAATTTGATGCAGTGTGCGGAGTCTGAGCACTGACCGGCTGACCCCCCGCCCCTTCAACCTCTGCAGCAATGCAGGCAGCACTCATACGTCTATTTCCCAAAAAAAACTGATGCTGAGCATGTGCACTCAACTTCTTTGGTCAACCATGGCGAGGCCTGTTCTGAGTGAAACCTGTCCTGTTAAACCACTGTATGGTCTTGGCCACTGTGCTGCAGCTCACTTTCAGGGTCTTGGCAATCTTCTTACAGCCTAGGCCATCTTTATGTAGAGCAACAATTATATTTTTCAAATCCTCATTCTTTGCCATGAGGTGCCATGTTGAACTTCCAGTGACCAGTATGAGAGTGAGAGCGATAACACCTAATTTAGCAAACCTGCTCCCAATTAACACCTGAGACCTTGTAACACTAATGAGTCACATGACACTGAGGAGGGAAAATGGCTAATTGGGCCTGTGACGGTACCGTCTGACCCGCACTCTGCTTGAGTGCTTCCGTCAGTAATATTGCTTCTTCCAGATCCCAAATATTACAGCCACATGTTGTAACTAAGACAGACGAGACTATCTCTGTTACAAGCTGAAACATGGAAAGCTTTATTGGTCAGGGGACAGACTATATATTCACTTGAGAAGTATGTCAGTCCCCCACATACACAAAACCCATATATTTACCCAAAACATCACACAATGGGTTAGATAACGAGGTAGGCCTGACTCATGGCTAACCCCCTTCCTTCCGTCTGGCAACTGCTAGCTGATAATGATATAATTAACATACTAATAAACACAGCACCTTAGACAGGAGACAAACCGTCTCCTCCAGACTGGGATAGGAATAGTCTTTGAGTACATCCAAGAAAACATTCTCTCAAAAATGTAACAGAAAATATAGCAATAGTAACAAATAACAGGGTGAGTGTGGGCAGATAAGGTCGCTGCAGCCAGTGTCCATGACAGGGCCCAATTTGGAAATTTTCACTTAGTGGTGTACTTACTTTTGTTGCCAGTGGTTTCGACATTATTGGCTGTGTGTTGTGTTATTATGAGGGGACAGCAAATTTACACTGCTATACACTACTTTACATTGTATCAAAGTGTAATTTCTTCAGTGTTGTCCCATTTGTGAGATATTGTATATTGGGGGACCCTATGTCTTTTTTTTCTTTCCATGGAATCTCTCATAAAATACATTTTGGACCTAAAGGACCTGGCATTAATTTTGGGGGAACTCCACATTGCTTTTTTACACTATCCCTTCTGTTTGGTTACATTCCCCTGTCAGTCGGGAATCCCTGACTGATGCCAAATTATTGGGTGGGGAAGGGATGAGTCACTGGTCATTGAAATGCCAGCAGATATCAAATCCCTAACATCAGAAGTAAGCTATCACTTTTAGTAGTGGTAAAAAAAATCTCTCCACTAGAGAAACTTCTCTTCAGTCTCTGCCCTGGTGATAATTTCACCAGAAAGAATGTGAGAGTAAACCACCAAGAGCAATAATTATAGAAATGAAATGCTTTTTCTCTGTCCGTGTTCCTGTTACAGGTATCCCCTGAAGGCCATTGTTCACTGTTAACTCTAAATTAATTTGCTGTAAAGACTTTAAAAGTGTCCTCATTGGACAATTTTGGGTCTCAGTGTTTGTCCCCATTTCATCGGCGAGCGCAGTTTTAGGGATTGACATATTTGGTATCTATTTACTTGATACAACCGCATCTTCATATTTTGCAAATTAGGTAATATATTGTGTTTTTTTGTAGAAAAAAATACTTTAGTGAAAATACGGGTTTGATAAACAGATCGGCCAATTTTGTGTGACATAAAAATTGCAATGTCTACCATTTTATTCTCCAGGGTCTCTCCTTTCAGAAAATATATACATATATCATGTTTTAGGGGTTTAAGCTAATCTTCTGCCTAAAAATGTGTGTTTTACTGTGTGCAAAGAAAATGCAAAAACAGCTCTGGCAGAAAAATAAAGGTTAATGTATTGAGCTCCTTGGTTTTGACCAATTTCATTTCTCATGTTAATAACTGCAGCCCTGGCAGCTGTAGTTTAGTTGTCATTGTTGTAATCTCACTACTAATATCCAAGAGTAAACAACCAACCCTTTTTTTCCTTCCTGTCTCTCTGTGTCTGCTTCAGGTTACAGTTGCGAATAATGGTTGATGTTTTGTCGATGATGTATACAATTGAGAAGATTAACAATTCTACTCTTTTGCAAGGAATCAAGCTGGGCTATGAGATTTATGACTCATGTTCTGATCCTCTTAAAGCTGTTCAGGCAGCATTGAAGTTACTGCCAGAAATATTTGCAATAAACAACTCAACACAGTGTAACAGCACAGAGGTCATACCTGCCATTAAAGTTGTTATTGGAGAAGTGTCTTCTGAAAACTCCATCAGCATAGGAAGGATATTAAGCAGTTACTTCATACCCCAGGTAATGCCATATAGTTCCCTCTATTCGGTGTACATAATAGGTACCCAGGTGACATAAAGGCATGAATGATGATGAAGTTAATAGTTTTGATGATTAATATGGTGCAAATAACGACCATGAAAAAGATAACGATGGTAAAATTGGTGATATTGAGGGATACAGCTGAATGTCATGGTTGTCATAAAGGTGATTGGAGTGGTTTGTTCAATCGGGTGTTTAGCCCAAATCAAGTAGATTGTGTTCTCAGCAGATCCTCAATCCCCCAGATGAGCTGTTCTTCTCCCCTCATTAAGCTAAGTACAGAGACCCATTACCAGACTCTTTCTTAGGAGATTTCTTTTGCACTGCCTATATAGATTCCTTGCACTCCTACCACACTATGAAGGGAAAAGTGCAACAGTCTTTGGCACAAACTAACTGAGTGATGATGGGGAGAAAAATGGAAGGGGAGGAAAGGGATATCGTCTAATGATAGTGCAGTAAAATAGCCCACTAGACAAGTCCAAAAATAAAAGTCCAAAATTATACAGTCACTCCTGAAATGGCTGCAGCTCATCTGAATCAGAGTATTGGATAAATTCTCTGTAATCATGTACTGAAAAAAAAAGACAGAGAGTGCCAATATCTAAATGTATAAATTAAAACCAGTATGCACTCACATGCAATTGGTAGAAAGCAAGCCCATCATCCTGCAATGTATGGGTAACACCTCTAAGGGGGTCAGGAGGCCATATACAGAATTCTCCAAGGAAGCGGCCAAGTCTAACAGAGTAGCACCTGAAAGCGGCTATGTACCATATGCAGGGTTCACCCGGGAAGCATTGCCAGGCAATGCAGGGTGTGCTGCAGGAAATGGCTGGGTGTGTGAGTGCCAAGGAGACCAGTGTAGAATGCACAGCTGAGCTGGAAGCCTGAAGCAGGATGACGTCAGATGTTAGGGAATGCGTTGCCATGAAGGACATGGGCAGACCTCTAAATGAATATTTATGAGAAACACAGTGTGAACAATACAGGAGGGCTATGGGCTAGATGTGTATACAAAGGACAAACCTGTCAATCACCACATGGAAAAATAATCAATAAATGGTATAAAATAAAATGAGCTAAAGGAAATATATTTGTCTTAAAATAACCACATGATGTCCCAAAAAGAAAAAGGGTTGCTGAATGTGGCTGAATGCTGGATGAAAATAATTTGGACCTTGTGTAACTTGCACAGTATTTTGGATTGTCTCCTGAGAGTGCCCAGGCAGCCTGGTTGGGTGCACAAACTAAAGTGTTTGGAATTAGGGTTAGTTCTGTGTTTAGCTTGTAGGAGTGTGTCAAAGGATCTGTATGTGAAAGTCAGTCTATTATACTAAAGCAGCAAGTTCACTTCAGTTCTGTCCCATTTCATGTGGATAGAACAGTCTTCATTCTATAAAAATAAGTGTTGCTTCACTTTTTTTCTTCAAGCCTAAAAATGACATGTTGTTTCATAAAGTTTGTTATTTCCTTTTGTCATTACAGATAAGTAGATCATCGTCTGCTGATATTCTAAGTGATGAAATGAGATATCCATCATTTCTTCGTACCATTCCTAGAGACTATTACCAAACCAAAGCAATCATGGATCTGATCAAAGCATTTGAGTGGAACTGGATCGGAATCATTGCCAGTGATGATGAATATGGACACTCCGCTCTTAACTTACTGAGCTCCCTCTTTATAGACAATGGAGTATGTACAGCCTTTGTGAGGACTGTCCCATCCTATGCGAGACATCCATCCCTGCAGAATAGCCTAAATAATGTTATAAGTGATCTCAAAACTATTACAACCAAGGTGATAATCAGCTTTGCAAAGGATTCTATCATGGCCGAGCTATTTAGAGTAGCCATCAATCATAATATATCCAGAACTTGGATTGCAAGTGACAATTGGGTCAACTCCAAGTTAGTAGCTAGTATAGAAGATATTGCAAAGGTGGGCACAATATTTGGATTCACATTTAGAAGTGGTTTTATTCAGGGAATAGATGATTATCTTAAAAACCTTTTTCCCTCTAATGACATAGCTACAAATGAAATTCTTGATGAATACAAAATATGGAGATTTGGATGCTCAGAAGACTATAGAGAATATCTAACGTGTTTGAACTCAACTTCTGACAGTTGTTCTGTTCCTGCTTCAGCGATGCACAAATCTCCATTAGCCTGCAGTGTGGACGATGTCTCTCGGCAAAACGATGATTATTTGGTACAGTTTAAAGAAGTAGCATATTCTACAGCCTTATCTGTTACAGCCATAGCTCAAGCACTGAAAAATACCATATGTAAAGGTGGAACTTGTGATAAGGATCTCCAAGTCTCGCCACGCAAGGTTAGTAAATCAAAATGGACATATACTAAACTCAGAAGTTCAAGTCTATAGGTCTCCTAAAGAAGCAGAGGCTGAGACTGCATTCTGCAGTGTCACTATGGTGACAGTCTACTGCTGTGGCTAGTGATTAGAGACACTAGCTGAATGCACTGGCATACAGTGTCATCAGTGCAGCCAGAGTGTTTGAACACCAGAAAGCAGAACCGTACAATATCACCATAGTGTTACTGGGACTGTAGTAAGCATAAATGTTCTATATATATATATATTGTGATGTTATGCGAGGTGCGATAGTGGACGGGTGATATTTGTCGCCTTGCATGCTTTCACTTAGTGTAGACCAGTGAGCAGGGCTGCCATCAGGGGGGTACAGGCAGCACTGTTGTAAGGGGCCCCAATGTCTCAAGGGGCCCTTACATTGAAGACTTTAGCGGTCTTTAACGTTGGAGTCTATGGGAGGGGGATACCCGGTTTGGGGACACTGTTCTCCCAAACCATAGCTGATAAAAATATCAAACTTTGGTAACATAGAGAGGTCCCCCTGGGCAACAACTGGTCCAAGTCTGGGATTTCCAGCACCCATGGTTCGGCCTGCCAGGTCCCCGTAATGACCGGTCATTGACCGGCAATTGTTGGATGAATTTCAGACGCAACATTGGAGTCTATGGGAGGGGACACCCAATTTGGGGACACCGTTCTCCTGGACCATAGCTGATAAAAAATACCAAACTTGGGTCACAAAGAGAGGCCCCCATGGGCAACAACTGATCCAAATTTGGGACCTCCAGCACCTATGGTTCGGCCGTACCGGGTCCCCAAAAGAACCGGTCATTGACTGGCTATTGTCGGCTGAATTTCGGACTTAACATTGAAGTCTATGGGAGGGGGACGCCGTTCTTCTGAACCATAGCCCATAAAAAAACCAAACTTGGGTCACATGGAGACGGCCCCCTGGGCAACAACTGGTCCAAGTTTGGGATTTCCAGCACCCATGGTTCAGCATGTCAGGTCCCCGTAATGACCGCTCATTGACCGGCAATTGTTGGGTGAATTTCAGATGTAACATTGGAGTATATGGGAGGGGACACCCAGGTTGGGAACACCATTCTCCTGGACCATAGCTGATAAAAAATACCAAACTTTAGTCACAGAGAGAGGCCCCCATGGGCAACAACTGATCCAAATTTGGGACCTCCATCACCGATGGTTCGTCCGTACCGAATCCCCAAAAGAACCGGTCATTGACTGGCTATTGTCGGCTTAATTTCGGACTTAACATTGGAGTCTATGGGAGGGGGACACCGTTCTTCTGAACCATAGCCGATAAAAAAACCAAACTTGGGTCACATGGAGAGGGCCCCCTGGACCACAACTGATTCAGGTTTGGGACCTCCAGCACCTATGGTTCTGCACAAAGTCTTATTGCAAGCATTGGATGAGGCTGTGCTGCCTGTGCACTGTTGTTTTTTACTGGAGTCTAGGGACACCAGCGCCAGCATGGGGGATGGGTGGGTAGAGCGGCAGCCAGTACAGATGTAGGGGGCCCCAACAGGACTGCAGGAGGCCCTATGATACTCTTCTGTTGGCCCCACGGTGTCCCCGTGTCCTACCCTCGCTCCCCCACAGCGTCCCTCTCTGATTCCACCCCCCACAGCATCCTTCTTTGTCCCTGTCTGCACAGTGTCCCTCTCTGTCCCCGGCATCCCTCTCTGTCCTTGTCATACTGCGTCCCTCTCTGTCCCTGGCATCCCTCTCTGTCCTTATTGTACAGCATCTCTCTCTGTTCTTCTCCCACGACAACCCCTAAAAGGCAACTATGATGGGGGCTCAGGCCAGTAAGAACATCTGTAGTTTGGGGGAGGTTAAATTCCCATAGATGAGCCCTTTTTTTTACCACCCTGCAACTTTACCCCACTACATATGCTGTAACAGGAATTGTACACCCTGTCTCAATATAGCAACCTTGTGTGTGCAGTGACCAAGGGGCTAAAGCAGGCAGTAAGGAGGCATTTTATTGCCTTTTCGCCATCTGCTTTAACCCCTTGTTTCCCACACTAGCATGCATTGCACACAGTTGCAGGGTGTTTGCTGAGTAGCCCCATTCACTTGAATGGGTCATGCTTGGCAGGCTACACCTGGTAAGTGTGACAGGGTGTATAATTCTTACTGTGGATGCAACATGTGTATACCCCTGGCCAGTGGGCAGATTTAGTGGGATGGCCAGTGGGCTGTCTAAGGGGGCCCCAACATTTATGATGGCTGCCCTGCTGGTGAGAGTCCGACCCAGGTTTTGCCAGCCACCGTGGCCGAGCTGGTTCCAGCCCAGAGTTTCTGGTCCACCCTAATCCCTCTCCAGCTGCTTGAAATAACCATGAAGAGATCTCAGAGGAGCTTACCCTGGGACTCAGTATGCTTATACTGAGAGAGCAAAGACCTTGAGTTGTTGGTTGCTACAAAAGGAAAAAGGTTTGTGTTTGTTTGAAGGTGTCAGGGACAAGCCCGACATTGTATAGAGAGGTATCCTGTCTCTATTAGTTTAGCGCTAGGTGGCAAAGTTTGTTTTTGCTATTTTTGTTTGTTTAATGACCTGCAACCTTTACCAAATAAAACTGGCAACCAGCCAGATTTTAAGAAAGTTTGCCTACAGGCTGCCTTCTTCCCAGGAAAGGTGATCCACACAAGCTAATCTCCCACACGTGGTGGAGTTCAGCGGGCAACTTTCCGAGATGGAGAAAATGTTGAGGGTCCTGCTGCAAGCCAATGCAGCTCAGCGGGAAACCAACCGCCAGGTCACAGAGGCCACTGCAGCACAACAGGCAGCTCAGCGGGAAACCAACCGCCAGGTCGCAGAGGCTGCTGCAGCACAACAGGCAGCTCAGCAGGAAACCAACCTCCAGGTCGCACAGCAGAAGGAAAGTTGCCAGGCTATCGCAGCACAACAGGAGATGAACCCACAGTTTGCGGAAGCTCTGCTGGAGTTAAAGAAGGGGCTCGCACCTCCCATGACAGTGGAACCAAAGTTGGTACGCGCCTCTTACCACCTGCAGAAGATGGCACCTGTGGATGACGTAGAGGCATATCTCATGGCTTTTGAAAGAGTCGCTCTTCGCCAAGGATGCCCAAAAGAACAGTGGGCAGGACTGTTAGCACCATTCTTGACCGGTGAACCCCAAAAAGCTTATTTTGATCTGGAACCAAATAAGGCCCAGGACTGAGAGACTCTAAAAGGTAGAGAAACTCGCACACCAAGGGGTCACAATGCAGTCCAGGCCCAACGGGTGCATCAGTGGACCTACCGCCCTGACAAGCCACCCCGCTTGCAGATGTTTGACCTCGTCCACCCCACCAGGAAGTGGCTACAACCGTACACTTTGCCAGGTCCCCAGATTGTGGAGTGCATGGTCATGGACCGATAGCTACATGTGCTCCTTGCTGTTTTAAGGAAATGGGTCAGTCATGGGGACCCCAAAGCCACCAACCAACTTGTGGAACTCGTGGAGAGATACACGGCGGCTGAGGACTTGTTGAACCCATGTGCGCTCCAATTCAATGTGCCTAGGGGTAAAAAGGCCCCCAGTTGATCCGGGAAGACTATCCCAATGCTCACAGGCATCGGGAAGAGTAATAAAACTGCTGTAATGACTAACCAGACTACGGGCTCTAGACCTGGAGACTGGCCAAAGAAGCCAGGAAGGTCTTGGGGACCCTTGAGAGGACTGGGTATAGAGCACATACAGTGCTAATGATGCCATGCATTGGGCCATATTGCCACCAATTGTCCCCTGAATGATGAACCCATGCAATGCGATTATACTTATGTGAATAGACACCTTTCTCTTTTTGCACAGGTCACATATACAGCATCATGTTCAGGTCGCATAGAGAAGCAGATGTGTGTGATTTCTTTTGATGGGAAACCAGTCTCTGCACTGCTTGACTCGGGTAGTGTGGTAACGTTGATCAAAAGCAATTGTAAAAATCCTGCAAGGTTACACCCTAGAACTGTCGGGGTCATTTGCATCCATGGAGACACTTGGAACTACCAGATGGCGGTGGTTGAGATTGACACCCCTTGGGGCAGTGTGACACATTCAGTGGGGGTAGTACCTTCACTGTTTCATTAAGCCCTAGTGGGGTGGGATTTTCCCCATTTTTGGACGTTATGGGAAGGCATAGAGAGTCTGGAGAAAGGAGCTCCCCCTGCTGAGGAAGCACAGGAACTCTCGCCATACCCTTTTTGCCAAATGGAAGGGGAGGCTGGTGGCAGGACCGAGGAAGAAGGAGACCCTCTTCCTTTTCCTGTAATGCCTGGGGAGCCAAAAGGAGGCAGAAGATTGCTTCCAGCTGGTAGCTAATGACCCAGAAAATGTCTTTGACCCTGACCGTTACAGTGAACCGAATGTAGTACCTGACTTAGAGGTCCGGAGAGAGGACTTCTGTACAGAGCAACTACAGGATGTCACTCTCCTTAGAGCCAGAGAAAACGTGAAGATGATGTATGGGGAACCTGGGGACCCTAATTAGGGGGTATCTTTTCCCTACACGGCTCTTAAAAATAATTTGTTGTGTCAGGTGGTAAAACGCGGGCAGGACAATGTAGAACAGCTAGTGGTTCCAAAACCCTTTCGTAGGATGGTGCTAGATCTGGCCTATGGACATGTAATGGGGGGGGGAGGGTATCTGGGTATGGAGAAGACCAGGGAGAGAATAACCCAGAGATTTTTCTGGCCTGGGTTGCATGCAAATGTCAGAGAGTATTGTGAATCCTGCCCTGAGTGTCAACTCTCTGCGCCCTCACCCCATTTTCGTAGTCCACTTGCTCTACTGTCCATAATTGAAGTGCCATTCAAAAGAATTGGCATGGATCTCATGGGACCCGTAGTAAAGTCTGCCCAGGGACACCAGCACATCCTCCTAATACTAGATTACATGACCCACTAACCTGAAGCCATACCCTTGTGGAACACCTCCGCTAATAATATTGCCAATTTGGTCCAGGTATTTGGTCGGGTGGGGATCCCTAAAGAAGTCTTAACAGATCAGGGCACCCCGTTTATGTCCTGTGTAACCAAGGAATTGTGCAAGTTGTATAAAATCTCCCACCTCCGTACCTCGGTCTACCACCCCCAAATGGATGGACTTGTGGAGAGGTTTAATAAAGCGCTCAAAAGCATGCTGAAAAAGGTAGAGGAAAAAGATGGGAGAGATTGGGATATGTTCTGCCGTATCTCATGATTGCCATATGAGAGGTTCCACAGGCATCTACGGGGTACTCCCCATTTGAACTCTTGTATGGTAGACATCCCCAGGGATTATTAGATGTCGTCAAAGAGATGTGGGAAGGAGAGGTCACCTCCCATAGGAGCATCATTGAGCATATTTCCTTGATGCAGGGTAGAATCGCAGCGGTCCTGCCCCTAGTATGAAAGCATATGGAGAGAGCTCAGGAGGCTCAGAGGGAGGTTTATAATCAGGATGCTAAGACCTGAACTTTAAACCCCAGGGGTAGAGTACTGGTGCTGGTCCCCACTGTTGAAAGTAAATTCCTCGCAAAGTGGCAGGGTCCCTTTGAGATTAAGGAAAGAGTAGGGGAAATAAAATACAAAGTTTACCAACCGGGGAAAAGGAAGCCCAAACAAATCTATCATGTTAACCTCTTAAAACCATGGAAGGACAGAGAGGCTTTGTTGGCCATACAACCTCCTCAAAAAGATAGGGTACCAATGACACCGGACACCCTTTGATGGAATCATTGTCAGTAGCCCAACAATAGGACGTTAAAGAGTTTGTGTACAAAAATAGAGACTTTTTTTCCCCTTTGCCCGGACTGACCACAGTGATTCAACATGACATAATCACAGAGCCAGGTGTTCGTGTAAATGTGAAACCTTATAGAATACCTGAAGCGAGGCAGTAGCAAAGGAGATAGGGAACATGTTAGAGTTGCATGTGAGAGAGTCCCACAGTGACTGGTCGAGTCCCATAGTGCTGGTCCCAAAGACCGATGGCAGTATCCGGTTCTGTAATGACTTTAGAAGACTGAATAGCTTGTCTAAGTTTGATGCATACCCAATGCCTCGGGTCGACAAACTTGTGTATCGTCTGGGAAGGGCCCGATACATAACAACCCTGGACCTAACTAAGGGCTACTGGCAGATACCCCTAACAGAGTCAGCCAATGAGAAAATTGTCTTTTCTACTCCCAAGGGCTCCTTCCAGTACAAACGAATGTCATTTGGTCTGCATGCGGCTCCGGCATCATTCCAGAGAATGATGGACAAGATGTTGAGGCCACAGCATCCCTATGGAGCAGCCTACTTAGATGATGTGGTCATCCACAGTCCTGATTGGGAATCCCATATGTCCCAAGTGCAATCGGTTGTGGATTCCCTCAAAGCAGGGCTCACAGCCAACCCCAAAAAGTGTGCCATCAGTCTAGAGGAGGCCCCATTATTTATTTATTTCAGGTACTTATATAGCACTGTCAATTTACGCAGCACTTCACATCAGTCCCTACCCTCAAGGAGCTTACAATCTAAGGTCCCTACCTCGCATTGATTAGATATACTAGGGCCAATTTAGAGAGGATCTAATTTACCTACAAGCATGCCTTTGGGTAGTTTTTGTTGTCATTATGATTTAAAAAAAATAAACACAGTTGACTGATAATAAATGGCTTCAGCCAAACACTAACCATGAGTGAAAGAAAGGTTTTGTGTTCTCATTCATATTCTCTGAAAAATGGCCAAGAAATCATAAATTCTGCCAGGGTATGTAAACTTATGAACAGAACTGGATGTGAACAGGACACATTAAAAACAACATGTTTTCAAATGTCCTGCGAATTGGATGCAGTATAAGCTGCATTCAATTCGCATAGGTGTGAACATAGCCTCAGATACTGCAAAAGACCAGGCACCAACAGTCATGCATGTTCAGAACTGCTTAAAACACAGATCTATACCATTTAAGTGGTTTTCAACTCGTGACAACCACTTTAACCTACTGGTAAGCTTATGATAAGGCTTACTGTAGGTGCCCTGCATATCTCACAAACCTGCACGGTTCAGGAGATATGCAGTGTTCTGAATGTGCCGACGTCATTTCGGCACATTTGCAGTGAAGAAATGGCCTCAGTGCCATTTCTTCACTGTGATCGTGCCGTGACTGGCAGCTCCCGAGTGCATGCGCGGGAGTGACATCACGCGACTCCGGCCAGTCACAGAGTCGGAGTCGTGGCCCCGGAAGGAAGAGGGGCAGAAGATGGATGCCGCTAGCACAGGGGATATCGCTGGACATCGCTGACTTAGTTTGCAGGTAAGTGGCATATAATGGGCTACTATGCGATGCATAGTAGCCCATTATGCTTCTACTTTACAGGGGACTGTAGAGGAATTAAACCCAATCTGGGTTTACTTCCTCTTTAATTGTTGGGCCAAAAAAAAAAAACAACTTAACTGTTTTGCAATGTTTGTATGCTTTCACTTCTAGCCACATGGTTAACTATTTGTATATTTGTAGTGTAAGGGGGTTAGCTCGGCAGCAGGTGTGTGTGTGACCCCCTGGAATGGTTCACTACACAAAACAGGCACAGCGAAACAGCAGTTGTAGATGAAACACCAGTGTGGTTTATTTATACTATGTACAATTGTAGAAAAACATCAAAACAAAAACAAACATCAAAATAAATCCTTGCCAACTTGGCCACTTACTAAACCTTGTAGGTTTCCCTGTCTGCCAGCTAGGTGCAGCCTTGTGCTACACCTAGCACCTATCTCCCTGCTGTTATAATTAACCACACAGGCTTCTTACCTTAGATGATCTGTGTAACGCTCCCCAGTCTATTCACATAGAAACTGGTTCGAGGGTGGAGCACTCACGTATGCCTGCTGGGAGTTTATGCTCATTACCTCTACCCCTGCAAGACTCCTAGCACTTCCTCTTAGTGGTAGAAATCAGCATAGAGTCTAAACCTGGGACAAATATACCTGCCATCCTGGATGCAATCAGGTGATTTTACCTGCCTGCTGTCACAGTAGTTAGGAGCGAATTTGGGTTTGTTGTTAACATTGGTTCAAGGTGAATCCTGCAGGTTCAAAATTCACAGTCCCAGCGAATTCATGTGCAGATTTGCCTGTGAGCATGTTCTTAACCACTTCCGTACCATCGGACGTCATATGATGTCCTTGGGTTTGAGTGGTGATATCTGCAGGCACCATTCAGATACCGTTTTTTTCAGCAGGCGATTCCCTGCAAGATAAAAGTGATCTTAGCGGCGGATTCGCCGCAAGATCACTTTTATCAGCGGCGGGAGAGGTGCCCCCCTCCCGCCGCTTTCCGGTCATCTCCGCCGCTTACCGGACCGGCAGCAGCGGAGATGATCCGATGCTTTCCCCCCAGTGTCTGTGAGCCGACTGAGCGGCTGAAGCTGCTCACTCGGCTCCATAACACGGCCGGCGGAAATGACGTCAGAAATTACGTCTTCCCAACGGTCTTAAAGGGCCCGATTTTTTTTTTCTTCTGTCACTTTTTTCAGATTTTTTTTTTTTTTTTTTTTTGCATTTGAGTGTAAATATGAGATCTGAGGACTTTTTGACCCCAGATCTCATATTTAAGAGGACCTGTCATGCTTTTTTCTATTACAAGGAATGTTTACATTTCTTGTAATAGGAATAAAAGTGATCAATTTTTTTTTTTAAAGAACAGTGTAAAAATAAAAAGTAAAAAGCAAAATAAATAATTTAAAAAAAAAAAAATTAAAGCGCTCCGTCCCGCCGAGCTCGCGCGTAGAAGCGAACGCATACGTAAGTCCCGCCCACATATGCAAACGGTGTTCAAACCACACATGTGAGGTATCACCGCGATCGTTAGAGCGAGAGCAACAATTCTAGCTCTAGACCTCCTCTGTAACGCAAAACTGCTAACCTGTAGAATTTTTTAAATGTCGCCAATGGAGATTTTTAATTTGCAAAGTTTATCGCCGTTCCGCGAGCGGACGCAATTTTGAAGCATGACATGTTGGGTATCATTTTACTCGGCGTAACATTATCTTTCACAATATGGAAAAAAATTGGCCTAACTTTACTGTTTTCTTATTTTTTAACTAAAAAAACTGAATTTATTCAAAAAAAAGCACACTTGTAAGACCGCTTCGCAAATACGGTGTGACATAAATTTTTTCAATGACCGCCATTTTATTCTCTAGGGTGTTAGGAAAAAAAAAATATATAATGTTTGGGGGTTCTAAGTAATTTTATAGCAAAAAAAACAGTTTTTAACTGGTAAGCACCGAACTCAAGAAACGGGCTTGGTATTGAAGTGGTTAAACCATAATGTGCTTCCTGATCTTTGAACTGTGGCCAGTAAGCTTAGAGGAGCCTGAAAACAATATGGACTCATGGACACAGGACATTAAAAGTCATAAAAACGTCTGTAGCATTTAGTGACTTTTTTCAGCTTTTTGAGCATTTTTGCAGCAGCGTTTTGCATGTTTTTTGGCTCTAGCTTTAAGCCGCGTTTCTCATGCCTCTATTCAAAATCAATGGTTCCCTATGGAGCATTGATTTGAATAGAGGTTGCACCAGAAGTCGGATCATGATGATCCGACTTACGGCGTGACTTGTGCGCAGACAATCTTGAAGGGGAACTCCGCAGAAAATGTTTTAAAAAATTTGCGTGGGGCGTGGGGTCCACCCCCAAAATTCATTCCAGACCCTTATCTGGGCACACAGCCTGGCAGGCCAGGAAAGGGGGTGGGGACAAGTGAGCGCCCCCCCTCCTGGACCACACGAGGCCACATGACCTCAACATGGGGAGTATGGGTGCCTTGGGGTGGGGGGCACTGCCCCCCCACCTCAAAGCACCTTGTCCCCATGTTGATGATGACAAGGGCCTCTTCTCGACAACCCTTGCCGGTGGTTGTCGGGGTCTGTGGGAGGGGAGCTTATCGGAAAGTGGAATCCCCCTTTACCAAGGGGGGCCCCAGATCCCGGCCCCCCACCCTATGTAAATGAGTATGGGGTCCATTGCACCCCTACCCATTTACCTGAAGAAAAAGTGTAAAAAAATACACTAAACAGCTTTTTAAAATATATTATTAAATCAGCCCTGGCATCTTCTCCACTCCCAAACTCTTTCTTCTGCTCTTTTGTGGGGTCTTCTGAAGGGTCTTCCATCTTCTGAGGGGTCGTCTATCATCTTCTATCTCCTGCTCTTTTGCCGCTGTCCTTGCCTCTGTCTTCTCCCTCTGTCCTTTTTCCCATGTTGACAAGACACGATCTCCCGGACTTGTGCTGTGTGTGCGCTCTGCAATCAGTTATATAGGCATGGGGCAGGGCCATCCGCTGACGGCATACGGAGGCCTCGTCCCCTTATGACGTCACATTCCGTCATGCCATGTTGAGGGCATGGGGCCTGGTATGGTCCAGGAGGGGGGCGCTCGCTCGTCCCGACCCCCTTTCCTGGCCTGCCAGGCTGCGTGCCTGGATAAGGGTCTGGTATGGATTTTGGGGCGGACTCCACACCATTTTTTTTGTTTGGCGTTGGCCCTTAAAATCCATATCAGACCAAAGGGTCTGGTATGCTCCTGGGGAGGAACCCCACACATTTTTTTTAAACATTTTTTGCGGGGTTTCCCTTCAAGATCCTCTGCACACAAGTCATGCCGCAAGGCGGATCAACATGATCTGACTTCTGGTGCAACTTCTATTCAAATCAATGGGCCATAGGGAATCACTGGTTTTGAATAGAGACAGAAACGCCTGACGAGGCTTAACGCTGTGTATAAAACAATAAGCAACGTTATTGCATGCTTTTCAGCGTTAGAGCATTTTTACAGCTGAAAAGCGTCTCTCAGAACCCGCTGGTCTTGCATTTTTTTTACAGCTCAAAAATGCCCCAGCCAAAAACAGTTGATAACAGACTATGTGTGCATGAACACATAGGATAACATGCTGGGGAGTTTATTGACTGTACAAAAAAATGTCTGCAGTTGAAAACAACTGCTGTAAAAATGTCCAAGAACATCCAGTGTGCATGAGGCCTAAAACAAAATTTGCAAAAAAAAAAAAAAAGAAAAGCCAATAAAACCTTTACTATAAAGCAGCATAGGAAAGCCGTGTAAGTGTATTGAAAGCTGCTGTAAGGAAAGGATAGAGGAAAACTGACAAACTGCATAAGGAAACTGTGCTTTACTGTAATTCTGATTTGGCAGTCTACCCTTATTCTGCTTTTTTAGGTTTTTTTTGTGGTTAATTTCAGATCAGCGATCATTTTTATTTTATTAGCAAACATTTGTTTTATTCAGCAAGGTTTTCATTTTTTGTGTTTACATATCCTTTTTTTTAAGTTTGGGGGGTGGGGGTGAAGAGCAGAATTCTCTAGCTACTAAACATCTGTTCATGGGGTTGGTTTTTATACTCTGTTAATAGGGCCTCTTTTGAGGGTAAAATTCTTCTTTTTTTTTGTTTCTAAGCTTTTCTTTAAAAAAAATTTGAATTCTATCTGATACTTTTTTGCACTAAAGTTAGTAATATACTAGTAGATTGATTGTATAGCCAGATTCACAGTCAGTTGCATTTTTAGGACAAGCCTTTTGGGCCTTCTTGTAAGGTCCAACCAGTACTGACATACAAAAGTTTCACAAGAAGATTAATTAGCAAGGCAACAATCTCTGAGAAGGGGAAGAAAGGACACAAACAGACAAGTACAAAAAATCGATAAGATAAAGAACAAATAATGGAGAAAGGCACAGAGGTGAGAACGTTTATATAACTGTTGGATAGTGATTTAGAAAACTGTGGTCCACCTTTGGTCCATTACCTCATGTATCAAACAGAATTATCATACATAGTTCAAAAGTTTTCCTTTCCTGATAATTTTTAGAAATCCCCTTACGGATCCAAAACATTCATGTCTTCCATAGAATGGTTTGTTTTTGAGAAATATTGGGGTCAATTCACTAGGAGTTAAATAAATGTGGTAAAAGAACGCATTTGGTAAATCGGTTGTGAAAGTTCAATTCACTAAGAATTTAGCTTTAAATAACGAAAGTGGTATTTTTTCAATTATTCAGTGACCACTTAATTTTGTCATGTGGTAATTTATCGCACGTGATGGTGGTTGACGGTTAAGGACACTTCCTGTGGGTGGAAGATATGGGCATCACGGACTGACTCGGGGAATCCAGTCACCACATTCTGGATTAACATCTAACTGTCACACACCACCTGGATATTCATGGAATGGTAGCCCTTACGGTTCCTAGAAATATGCTCCTTGTGGCTGACTGGAAAGAGAGGGACACGGGTGTAGTCAATAGCACCCATTACGTTGGGGATGGGTTCCATGCCGTAGAAGCCACCTTTGATCCAATCCCTCTCCTGGTGAGACACTTGTATGTATATGTAGGGGGGCGCAATGGCAAAGAATCCCTGCAGCAGTCATCCGAGGATATGTGAAAAGGATGTTTGAGACATGCCGACAACATTCCCATCCACCATGTGATACGATGCCTTCCTGAGAAAATGTAGCACCGCCACCAATTTAGTCATGCCCGGGATCGCATGACTCATCACCACAACTCTCCTCCTCTTCTGATGTCTTCTGAGCAGCTTAAACTGAAAAAGATTGCTTGGAAAAAGCTCCATAGCGGTTATGCTGCTAAGCACTCTCAACTCCTTCTCTCTCCAACAGGAAATAGCGCACTGGTTACCACCACCAAAAGCACAGTGTGACTCACAGTGGTGGGCACATTCCCTATACAGCCTGAGTGGCTCACGGATATATTTTGGTTCCCATTTGTGACAGTCATACTCTCTATTTGTCCTGTTTACAATTATCACTGAGACTGAAAGTGGAAGAAAATCCCAAATGTTGGATTGTCAACAGAACAGAAACAGAGGGCAAATCTTTCAATGAGGAGCTTATCCTGGCGACCCTGTTAACAACCAGGAATCCCTTCACTTTCAGGGAATTTCTTCTCACTTCCTTTTGTGGCTATGAGACAGAAAATAAAGGGAAATCTCTCCAATGCAGATGGCAAATAAACTGACAGGAGTTATAACCCTCCATTAAGCCTGGTACACACTATCAGTTTTTTTTTTTCATTCACCACAGCAGGTTGAATGAAAAAAATCTGACAGTTCTGGTCGGAGCCGCTGTACTAACTATGTAAGTTTAGTGCAGTTATCTCCCCAGCTGAGCTGTTTTGTTCTGACATGGGGACTTCCCCCTCCCCCACCAGAACACTCTGATCGGCGCTCTCTGCCATTGGCTGAGAGCGCTGATCGGAAGTCGGGAGACCGATAATACACGGGCCGATGTCTCCCTACATTTGGCCCATGTTTGTACAGGGCTTTACTCTATCCAAAATGAAGAAAATATGTTTAGCCATTAGTTTTACATTAATGACAGGATTCGCTAATAAGTTTAGGTTCACTGAATTTCAAACAGGGTTCGCTAAACCCTTGGCAAATCAAAACACTGTCAGATTCTCCCATTTGTAGTAAAAATCAGGGGTACCTAATGCAGTAGACAATATTTGTCAATGTTATTGAAAAAAGGGCTTGTCATTGTCATTTTTATTTTACAGCTCCTCGCAGAATTAAAGAAAACCAACTTTACATACAATGGTGAATCATTCCACTTTAATTCATTTGGGGAAGTGTTACGCAGCTATGATTTGTTTAACTGGCAATTGATGGATAAATCTGTTAACATGAGGATTGTCGGGCAGTACGACACAGTCAATCAAAATCTAAGCATAAACCAACGTCTTCTTGTGTGGAACAATGTCAACGGCTCGGTATGTAACACAAGCTCAAAAACAAACGACAAATAATACACGTTTCATCTAATCCCAGCTCTGTTGTATTGTACAATAGATTTATTTTGCTGAATTAAAATTTTAGACAAAGGCTATGGTTATGACATAAGATAAGAGCTAAAAGATTCAAGGTAGAGTTCAGTTTTAGGCAAATTAAAAAAAAGAATCCCCCTGAAAGTGACAAAAGCATCTGTGGCTGCAATACCAACCTCTTTTCCAGTGCTGTCCTGCTTAATTCCTTTCAAACAATAAACATCCTAAGTCTTCTAGTTCAAATGAAACCCCAGCACCTTGAATTATATCAAGTGAGTGCAAGGCATTGTGGACCTGCCCCTTAAGGGGATGTCATCACAATGCTCTTAGTTGGGCTTCAAGTTTATCCTGAAGCTAAATTCCAACCAAATACATGTATTTTCATTTTTGAAAGAATGGGAAAAAGTCAGAATCTCTTTCAAGTTTTTATTACTGTTGTTGTGATCATTGGGGAGATTTTTGCCCTGGCAACACCACGAAAAGAAATGAAAGGATGCAGGTGTCACAGGTACAAATAGACAAAGGAAACAATAAAAACCTAACCCCTACCCATGCTAATAAATCATTTTGCTTTTATTGTTGCCATTGTCAGAGAATTATCATATGACTTGTCCTGTGATCATAGCCGCCTTAAAAATATAGGCAAAAGGGAAAGCTGACCCAAGCCAATTACTCTAGTGGATCCTTCAGTTCCTGAAAAATATTCCACAACCGAAGTTGGCCATAGAAGGTTCGAATCTCAACCAGCTCAGCAGGGACTGATTGAGATTTAAACCATGTACAGTGTGGGCAAGCTGAATGTACCCAAAGAGGTCGATCAATCAACTTAGGTACAACCAGCCTATCAGATTTTACATGTGATTATTGCTAGCGACTAACATAGCCGCTAGCAGTAATCACTGTGACTCCCCCAGCCCCCTTGCTAGGAGAACACAATGGCTCCATGTGAGGGACTCCCCCATCAACTCTGACTGTTGATAGGGGAATCAAGAAAATTTCATCTATGGCCGTCTTTGGCCCATCTGTCTTATAGTATGAAATCACAGCACTTCTTGACAGTGCTGTCTTTTATGATTACACAATGTGCTGCTTCCTCCTGCTTTCTAAATAGAGCAGAGATTTGCCATCCAATCCAACATGGATGAGCATGGGGAGAGGACTGAAGGTAGTGGGAGCATAAAGAGAGGTGAGGGGACTGAAGTCGAGGTGACCATGGAGAAAGGTGACTGAAGGTGGAAGGTGCAGTGAGTATAAAGAGATGTGAGGGGACTGAAGGAGGGGTTAACATGAAGAGAGGTGATGTGATTAAAGGTGGGATGAGGATGGAAAGAGGTGAATGGACCGAAGGTGGGAAGAGAATGGAGAGAGTTGAGTGGACTGAAGGTGGGGTAAGCATGGAGAGAAGTGAGAGGACTGAAAGTGGGATGGGCAGGAAGAGAGGTGAGTGGACTGAGGGTGGGATAAATTGAGAGAGAAGCAAGACTGAAGGTGACTATGAGCATGGATAGCGCTGTGAGGACTAAAGATGAAGTGAGTGGTGTGGGGACTGACTGCCCCACTCTGTATGATGTGCTTTATACTTTTCATTACCCTACTCTGTGCATTAATCAGCATGTTACATATTTATGAATTACCATCTTCATACATGTGTTTTGCATTATATATTCACCACTTCCCCAATATGTACCCTGTGCTGTACATTACATATTCCTGAAACCCCCACATTCTACACTGTACTGTGAATAATATATTCTTCATTCTGTACGCTCCAATATACACTACAAACATCCGACCACTCTAGGCTGTACACTGTGCTGTAACTTACATATTACTGATCAGTACAAGATGAATGCTTTGGTGTTCATTATATCACACTTAACTCTTTTGCAAGAGGTGCTGAGTCTTCTCACCATTGTGCACATGCTGACACTTCCAGGTTTCACCTGTACCATGGGCGCTCTGGCCGCTCACGAGACAGCTCATCTGATTGGCACCATACCCTAAATAATGAAAAGAAACTTGGCTTGGCAAGCACCAATATATATAAAAGGACCAAGATATATCCCTGGGAACTACGGGCCAGTTACCTTAACATCAATAATATGCAAGCTCTTGGAGGGAATGATAAGGGATTATATAGAAGATCTTTGTAATTAAAAAAGGTATCATTAGCGGTAATCAGCACGGTTTCATGAAGAATCGTTCTTGCCAAACCAATCTATTAACCTTCTATGAGGAGGTGAGCTGCCATCTAGATAAAGGAAGGTCTGTAGACGTGGTGTATCTAGATTTTGCAAAGTAATTTGATACAGTTCCCCATAAACACTTAATGTACAAACTAAGGTCTGTCGACATGGATCAAAGGGTGAGTACATGAACTGAAAACTGGTTACAAGGGTGAGTCCAGAGGGTGGGGATAAATGGGGAGTACTCGGAATGGTCTGGTGTGGGAAGTGGGGTTCCCCAGGAATCTGCCTTGGGACCGATCCTATGTAATTTATTTATAAACAATCTGGAGGATGCGATCAAACAGCTCAATCTCAATATTTGCGGATGATACCAAGTTAAGCAGGGCAATAATTTCTCAACAGGATGTGGAAAGCTTGCAAAAAAAATCTGAATAAATTAATGGGGTGGGCAAATAAGTGGCAAATGAGATTTAATGTAGAAAAATGTGGAATAATGCATTTGGGTACCAAGAATATGAACGCAAACTACTCACTAGGGGGAGAGCCTCTGGGGGAATCTAGGATGGAAAAGGACCCGAGGGTCCTAGTAGAGGACAGGCTCAGCAATGGCATGCAATGCCAAGCTGCTGCAAGCAAAGCCAACAAAATATTGGCATAAATCAAGAAAGGGATTAACTCCAGGGATAAATCAATAATTCTCCCACTCTACAAATCTCTGGTGTGGCCAAAAATCCCCACAATCTGGTGAGGCCACACCTGGAGTATGCTGTCTAGTTCTGGGCACCAGTCCTCAGAAAGGATGTCCTGTAACTGGAAAGGGTTCAGAGAACGGCAACTAAGCTAATTAAGGGACTGGATGACCTTAGTTATGAGGAAAGATTATAAGCACTGAACTTATTCTCTCTGGAGAAGAGACGCTTGAGAGGGGATATGATTTCATTGTACAAATACTGTACTGGTGACCCCACAATAGGAACAAAGCTCTTCTGCACAAGGGAGCACACAAATACATGCAGGCATTCACTAAAACTAGAAGAAAGGCGGTTTAACCTTAAACTGCGTAGAGGGTTCTTTACGGTAAAAGCAGGGAGGATGTGGAATTCTCTTCCATAAACAGTGGTTTCAGATGGGAGCATCGATAATGTCAAAAAACTATTATATGGGCACCTAAGGGACCACAACATTGAGGGATATACATTGTAGATTGACTAAAAGCACACACATAGGTTGGACTTGATGGACTTGAGCAATGCTTTGCTTTAGCTGCCAAAAGCACTAAAATGTGTTGTGGTGTGCTGTCATGCAGGTTGTAAACAGCAGATGCTGTAAAGAAAAAAAAACTGCAAGGCAATGGCATAATGTGCTAGTATGCATAGCATGCTAGCACATTATGATATATTCACCTTGGAACAAAGCCTTCCAGTTCTGTACTGTCACCTCTAAGAGGGCTCACATGTTTCCCGGGTCTTTTTTCTGTGTTTGCGCCCTCCGGCTATGTGCTTGGCTGGAGCCACGATGACATCACTCCCACGCATGCGTGTGGGAGCCCTCGGTTCCGGCACAAAGCTTTGAAGTTCCGGCAAGGAATGCCGGACCTTCAGAGCGCATGCGCCAGTGATGTCACTGGATGAACGCAGGGTGAATATATGCTAAACATGCACGATTTAGGAGATATTCATTTTACCTACAGGTAAGCTTTATTACAGGTAAAAATGGCCAATCAGGGTTTACTACCGCTTTAAGAAAGAAGAGCACCACCAGAACACATAGGTGCAAATCTAGCCTAAAACTGGTTTAAGTTTTTGTTTTGCTACTTAAAATTAATTTGTTTTTGCATCTTTAAATTATTATGATACTAAAGAAGAAAAAGATGGAGAGGGTGGCCCATCCATGAAAGGTGCACACAAATGTTTTAGGATGGTCCTATTACCAAGACAGCAAGTGTAGGAAAATCACACGTGACAGTATAAACCTGAAAGACATTGTAACCCTTCCCCACTCTGTACAAATGTAAAAATGATGCTTTGGTAGAAGTTAGGTTTTAAAATTTAATTCCAACCAAAATAGATTTTTGAGTGTTTTTGCTGAGTTCCTGGGTGTGTCCACCTGCTGAGTTTGTACCCAAAATGATAATAACTTTATTTTCCTGTCCCAATGTGTATAAAATAGGAAATTCATTTTTCATGTTACACCCTGCCTGGCAGTGGGGCTCAGTTGCTTGGTATGGGCTAAATGGACCCCTGTTCGGTTCGCATCAGAACTTTTGAACACGCAAGTTCGGACCCGAATAATGAACCCCATTAACGTCAATAGGACCCAAACTTCGGAAATCAAAAGTGCCCATTTTTAAGGCTTATATGAAAGTAATTGTGCATACAATAGTTATAGGGGTCCAGGTCCTGCCCTGGAGGACATGTATCAATGCAAAAAAAGTTTTTGAAAAACGTCATTTTTAAATGAGCAGTGATTTTTGGATTTTTAAAGTGAGGGCATAAAAATGAAAAATTCCTTCAAATATAGCGCCTGGGGGGTCCCCTTAGTCTACCTGTAAAGTGGTAGATCTGTACCAAGTCTAGAATCTGCTGCAGCAATAATTGCATTTATAAAGCCATAAAATTACATTTTCCCCGCAAGCTGCCTTTATTTTGCTCAGCAACAGCTGGGGAGCCAGTGTGTATGATGAGGCCACAATGTAGTGCACTGGGAACAAGATTAGAGATTTTTTGGATAAATTCTGGTGTCACTTTGACTTTGGATACAAGGAACGGGTGGGGAAAAATTGGGTGTCAGTGGTGCCTTCACACCATAACCCTATAGAGGTGCTCTTCATGAAGGCAACAATTAGCCTTTCTGTAAAAAAAAAAATTGTAATGATATGCACCTGTCAAACAGGTGCAGAAAAATTGGTCTTTGGGGGTCGGTGGTGCCTTCCCACCATAACCCTATAGAGGTACTCTTAATGAAGGCAAAAAAATTGCAATGATATGCCCCTGTCAAACAGGTGCTGAAAAAATGGTCTTTGGGTGTTAATTGTGCCCATTAAACCTATACCAAAAACATTGTTCCAGGTGAAATTATTGAACACCCTCAAAGCTAGGCAGCCTCGAAGAAGGAGGGAATTGGAGTGGGAGCTATGGCACTAGTGTGTTGGAATAGGTAAAAAAACATTGATGTATGGTGAATGGAGACAGCTGCTCAAAAAAGACTAGGTCCTGGTAACCTAATGGCAACTGTAGAGGGAGAGGAGGATAAGAGGTCACCAGCCGGGTACAGCATCGAAGTCCTGCAGAGATTCCACATCCCAAAAAAACTCATTAAGTAACATCGGCATCAGGGGCTTCATCGCTGGTAATCCATGACTGATTCATCTTTATGAAAGTCAAACGGTACACAGAGTCTGTGGACAGACGCGTTCTATGATCAGTCACAAAACCTGCTGCAGCACTGAATGCCCATTCTGAAAGCACACTGGATACAGGGCAGCCCAACAACTCAATAGCATACTGGGCAAGTTCTGGCCAGTGGTCTATTCTCATGATCCAGTAAGCCAGTGGATCGTCAGCTGGAAAGCTCTCCATCTCTGTTTTGGCCCTGAGGTAATCGTCCACCATCTGATAAAGATGCTGCCGATGGGATGTGGAAGCTGATAGGCCTGGGCGGTGAGAACTAAAAAATTATGAAATGCCTCACTGAGGCAGACACCTTCTCCAACGCTCCTCTCTTGACCAACAGAAGACTCAAAGAACGTTTTCCATGACACTGTCGGGAAAAATGTAAAATCCTCTTTAACGTGTCCTCAAGAGATTTTATCTTCTGCACTCTCTGTGGGGGTAGGATGAATTCCGAGACCTTCCTCTTATAACGGTGGTCAAGGTGGGTTGCCAACCAGTAATGGTCATTCTCCTTTATGCCACATATTCTTGGGTCCTTTGCTGGCTTTGAAGCATGAGGTTGCCCATGTGCCTCAAATTTTCCGAGGCTTGAGAAGCAGACTTCTCGGAGTCACTCAGGATGACAGCATCTGGAACTTCCTCCTCCCAGCCATGTACTACTCCCAAGGGTCCTGGGGTTGGAAAGCCATCGCTTACAGATTGACGCATGTTTTCCTCTTCTTCAAAGCCTGTGAAAGTACAAGAATCCTCCTCCCCAACCTCCTCCCCTCTCTCCTCCTGTGTGTTCTGTGACATAGGAATGATGATGTCTGGATAAAGTGGGCCTTGAGAGGAAAGGAAGTCCTACTGTTCCTCCAGTTGCTCTGCCTCCAGTGCCCTGTCCATAATGACATTTTTTGCGCTATAAACAAAGAGCGACAATTTTGAAAAAAGAACAATATTTTTTACTTTTTGCTCTAATACAAATCCAAAAATAAAATATAAAAAAAAAAATTATTCACTGGGCTTGGTCGATATGTATTCTTCTACATATTTTTGGTAAAAAAAACCCCACAATCGGCGTATATTGATTGGTTTGCGCAAAACGTATCGCGTCTACAAACTAAGGGAATTGATTTATGGCGTTTTATTATTATTATATTTTTTTTTACTAGTAATGGCGGCGATCTGCGATTTTTATTGGGACTTTGATATTGGGGCAGACATGTCGGACATTTTTGACACTTTTTTGGGACCAATGACATTTATACAGCGATCAGAAATTTCAATGTCCACTGATTACTGTATAAATGTCATTGGCAGGCAAGGGGTTAACACTAAGGGGGCAGTGAAGGTGTTAACTGTATTCTCTGTATGTGTTCTAATTGTGTGGGGGCTGGGCTGGCAGGGACATGACAGATCTAACTGATCCCAGTGACAGGGCTCAGTAGATCTGTCATGCCCCCCTTCACAGAACGGAGAACCATCGTGTTTACATTGGCGGTTCCCTGTTCTGCAGCTCTGACAGGCGATTGAGCTCACGAGCGGACATCTAGTCCCCTGACCCGCAGGCACGAGGGCAGGCGTCCATGGACGTCCGCTGGGCAAATGAGATCCACGCTGTAGCCGTCTTTCGGCTATAGCACGGATCTGAACTGGTTAATGATCAGCCATTGGCGTAGGGAAAAAAAGCCGAGGCGGCCTGAGCCTGTCTTCGTGCCATACTACTCGCACAGGTACTAGTTGAAGGCCCTCTGCTGCATGTATAGCCGCTGCAGCATTGCTAAAGTTGAGTTCCACTTGGTGGGCATGTCACAAATCAGGCGGTTTACGGGCAGGTGGAATTCCCGATGAATTTCAGCCAACCGAGCACTGGCTGTGTATGACCGCCTGAAATAGCTACAGAATCTTCTGGCCAGCTTTAGCACATCTTTCAACCTTGGGTATGTATTTAGGAAATGCTGCACCACCAAATTGAGGACATGTGCCAGGCATGGCACAAGTGTCAACTTTCCCTGTCTAAGGGCGGACAGGAGGTTTGAGCGATTATCGCACACCACCATTCCTGGCTCCAGCTGGCGTGGTGTGAACCACCTCTGAGCCTGTCCCTGCAGAGCTGAAAGAATCTCTGGTCCGGTGTGGTTCCTGTCCCCTAAACACACCAGCTGAAGCACTGCATGGCACCTTTTAGCCTGACTCATTGAATAGCCCTTTGAATGCTTAGCGGGTACCTGATGTTCATAGGACAATTCTGCAGAGGAGAGCATGGAGGTGGCGGAGGAGGGGGTAGAGCTCACAGGTCTGGCATCATCACCACCAGCTGTATGGAGACGTGGGGGCACAACAAGCTGGAGCACCGATCCCTGTCCTGCATCCCTTCGAGTTGCAAGCAGCCTTACCCAGTGTGGTGTGAACAAAATATACCATCCCTGCCCATGCTTGCTGGACCACGTGTCAGCAGTAAGGTGAATTTTATGGCCGACTGCCTTGCCCAACGATGCCAGAACATTCCCTTCTATGTGATGGTAGAGAGATTGAACAGCCTTATGTGAAAAGTAGTAGCGACTGGAAACCTGCCATTGTGGTACAGCACATTGTGCGAATTTACGGAAGGAGGCAGAATCCACCAGGCTGAAAGGCAAAAGTTGGAGAGCCACCAGCTTTGACAAGCTTGCATTCAGACGCTGGGCATGTGGGTGGCAGGGACTGTATTTTTTTTCCGCTGCAGCAGATGGGGCAGAGAAATTTGCCAGCTACAGTCTGCAACTGGTGGTGTGCTGCTGGCAGATGTGCTGCTAGGACCTGGGACACCCTGTGATATACCATCATCCCTGTAAGTGGAGGCTGCTGAGAGGTAATGAGTCGGCATAGCAGGGGCAAACTGAAGTGGGTAAGGAGAAGGAGGGACAGATTTGTGGCCCTTTTGTGTGGCTTTTAGGTGCTCTTGCCAATGGGCTGAGTGTTTGGAGGTTAAATGCCTCGTTAAGCAAGCTGAGCTTTGGGGAGTGGGCCGTGAGAGAACAGCTGCAGAATTTGATGTAATAGGGTGTCTGCTCTCTACTCTTTATTGGTGTGGGCCTCCTTGGGGTTGTGCCACCTCACTTTCAGTTTCCTCCTCTGCTCTATCTGGCACCCAAGTCGCATCAGTGACATCATCATCATCATCATCTTAATCTCCTCTATCATTACCACTTGGGACAACCTGGCAATACGCTGCGGCTGGGGGAACATGAATGCCAATTTGTCTACCAGTGTTCTCCCCTCTCTCTAGGCTCATGTTCCTATCATCTTCAACCTCAGAACCAACATCTGAATCCAGTAATGGCTGGGCATCACCAAGGAGCAAGTGGCTGACGCTGTGGTCAAATAACTCAGCTGACTCCTCCTCCATGGCTGATGTTGGAGCTATGGCAGGAATAGATGTGGACAAGAAGGCAAGTTTATCTACTCTAGCAACTGCAGGGGACTGCACACTTGTTTCTGCTTGCTTGACAGAGGATGATGAGGATGAGGAAGGTCTAGTAAACCAGTCCACCGCCTCCTCTGCGGTCTGACCATCACATCCACCTTTGCCTGTGGACACATTTGTTGCTGGTCCCCTTACAGTGCCAAGGGAACGTCTGCCTTTCCTTCTTGTCCTCTCAGACATTATTGGGAGGGAGGGGGCAGTGCTTATTAGCAAATCTTATGAAGAAGTGGAAATCTGTATGTAGATGCACTTTAACCAATGTGAAGTGGTGTTTGGTGCACTTTAATTTGAGTACTCACACTACACAGACACACTCCACGGATACACGGTAATATACTACAATATCATGCGCCAAACATACAGTGACACACAAAACTATATGGCGTTAAACTGGCAGTAACGCACACAAAAGTAAATGGCGTTAAACTGGCAGTAACGCACTTAGAACTAAATGGCGTTAAATTGGCAGTAACACATGCAGAAGTAAATGGCGTTAAGCTGGCAGTAACGCACACAGAAGTAAATGGCATTAAGCTGGCAGTAACACACTTAAGCCTCGTACACATGGTTCGACGGTCGTACGACCAAATGGACCAAATCGTATGTTGGCTGTTGTATCTAGCATACTGACATGCACTACACGATAGTACGACCAAGCCGAACGTCGTGTCATGAACGTATAAAGAGAAAGTTCAGGTGCATGTAATTAGAGTCCGGCCGTTCCTGACTTCTGAGCATGCGTGTTTTGCACAATACAACTTGTTGGACCAACTTCTCTGTATACACGATACAACACTCGTAAGACCGCTTGTTGGTACAACCAAGCTGTCTAGTCTGCTCATAAAACTTCTGTTGTATGACTGTCGTACGTCGGCTGTTCTAATCGCGCATACTAACGATCAATTTCGCATACAACGGTCATTCGTACGACCTGTTGTATACGACCGTCGAACCGTGTGTGCAAGGCATTAGAACTATATGGCTTTAAACTAGCAGTAATGCACACAGAAGTAAATGGTGTTCAACTGGCAGTAACGCACACAGAAGTAAATGGCGTTAAACTTGCAGTAACGCAATCAAATAGACGGTGTTCAACCTACTCTTAGCTATACACTTATGTAAAGATTACTGACACGGTCTCACTACACTGAAACTATCTGAGCTGTCCCTACTCTACATATACACTAATGCGTCTATGAATGACACAGTCTCACTGCACTACAGTGAAACTATCTGAGCTGTCCCTACTCTAGCTGCACACTATGCAAAGCAAAGGTCCTCCTCACTACACTCAAGCTATCCCTAGACTGACACTAAACTAATATTCTACACTGACAATTAAAGCAAAATAGCACAGTTTAGCACACTAGCTAACTAATAGCACTGAACAGAGCCCTGTTCTATCTCTCTCCAGCCGAAATCACATTGAAAATGACTGCCATTGAAAGAATACTTTTATGCTGTGGGCAGTATTGAGCCATGATTGGATAAAGTCATGATAACAGTGTCCAATCATGACTCTAACAGTGCTCTGTGCCCTGATTGGCTGAAGTTTTCACTGCTTCAGCCAATCATGGCTTGCAATGCATTTTTCAGTGCCGCATTGCATTTTGGAAACGAAACGTATCACACGTCGATCT
>BLSH010046018.1:65465-78610 GCA_018402905.1 Glandirana rugosa | reverse complement strand
GGGGCTGAACAAGCGGTCAAATGTGCCGTTTGTTCAGTTGTTTGTTGAACGACCAAACAGTGAAGGTTCGGCCCGAACTTATGCTCCCAATCCCAATGAGATGCCTTGGGTTACAATCTAATCAGTTAGGCCTAGTTCACACCTATGCGTTTTTTAGTGCGTTTTCAGTTTTGCAGAAACACACTACAGTCCATTTAACATGGTTTCCTATGGATGTAGTTCACATCTATGCATTTTTTCTGGTTTTTGGTTCCATACACTTCAATGGATCAAAAATGTGTATTGAAAAACTCAAAATGCACCTGAAAAATGCAAACTGCAACTTGCATAGGTGTGAATCAGGCTTAAAATTATTCCAGTCCAATTCACCTCTATATTTTCCGTCTCTGGCCATTGGTTAACACAGTCTATCAGCCTGCATCTCTCTGCCAAGTTTTCACACTTATGTCACAGTAAGCCAAACTGGTATTGTATAATTTTCCAAAGCTTTCTGCAATTTCATTGCAGGTTTAATTGTTTGGTTCTAATTATGGAATTTTATCCTGCAGGTTCCTTTTTCTAACTGTACGGCAACATGCAAGCCTGGGTATTTCAAGAAGCATTCATTTATCAGCTGCTGCTATGAATGTATTGCATGTGCAGAAAACACCTACTCCCCCATGCCTGGTAGGTATAATGAGATCCCACCTACCTTCTGCTACCTTCTGCACATTCTATCATGCTTCTTTGAGTTATAGAAATGTAGTGTGTTCAGTCCAAAAAACAAGGTTTGACAAATGTATTTCTATTCCTTTTGACATTTTGCGATCATAGGTCAAGTAAGCCTTAAAGAGGAAGTAAACCCTCATGGGTTTTACTTCCTCTTTAGTTCCCTGCAAAATAAAAGCATAATGGGCTAGTATGCATCGCATATTAGCCCATTATGTGCCACTTACCTGCAATCAATGCTTGTAATGTCCCCTGTGCAGGCCACGTACATCTTCGCCGTTCTTCCTTCTAGGGCCACGGACTCCGGCTCTGTGACTGGCTGGAGTCACCTGACATCACTCCCGCACATGCGCGCAGGAGCCGTCAGTTGTGCCTCAATCTTAGTGAAGAAACAGCATGACGGTCCGTTTCTTCACTGAGCATGTGTCAATGGCGTTGGCGCAAGCGTATACCGAGAATATCTCCTAAACTGTGCAAGTTTAGGAGATATTCTTGGTACCTACAAGTCAGCCTTATTATAGGCTTACCTGTAGGTTAAAGTGGTTGTAAAGGGTTTACAACCACTTTAAGGCACAAGCCCAGTTTTGTAGCATCGGCTATAACCACTGGATATAAATGTACGACAAATTTGCATTTTGTAATTATTATTAATAATTAAGCCTTTTATTTGGTATTCATAAAAACAGCTCATTTTCTGGTCCTCTCTGTGGCTTCGGTACATGTAGTGTAGGAAATCCCAAACTAAATCATCCTCCCGCTCTCCGAGAGCTCTCCACTATTTCCATAATTTGGAGTGGGACATAGGGGAAGTCTATGGAGGGTAGCCACTGTACTTCCCTCTGAAACCAGGACAGCCTTGGCAACTCCCTCAGATTCCCTCTTCCAAGAACATCAACTTCAGGAGACCTGATCACCCATTGGTGATAAGTGGGTGCCCTGGTCTGGGTGGTGGAAGGCCTGTGCATAAAGAGCTGCTTGATGTTGATTAGTGCTCCTGCGGTAGGTTCAGCTGTCATTGTGGGTTCTTGCTCTCTTTCTAGCTGGGCTTCCTGGATGTTTGACCCTCCAGTCTCCCACTCCTCTTCCTCATCCGAGATTGACCCCAGGGATGACCACTCCATCAGCCTCTCTAATGACCCGGACTCGGCCTGCAGTCTGGGAGAACCCAAATCAATGACCTTGGTCCGGCTCTTCAGGAGGCAAACTCCCCTCCTGCTCTGACTCCGCTAGACATGGGATAGCAATGGACATACTGGTGGCCGGCATCTCAGGGGCCACTAGTTCCTAGGCCGCTGACCAGGCCTTGGGTCTCAGCAGTCTCTTCCTTTCCCATGTCCTCTGTATTCACGGGGAAGTCGCCAGGCCGCAACTCTACCGCAACTCTACCTCGCCTTTGGGTGGTGACTTCAGGCCCTTGCTGGCCTTCTGGAGCTTCCGTGGCTGCGGATTGCAAAGCCTCGTGTTCAGGTCTACTGTGTAGTAATGTGGCTCCTGCGGTGTGGATACCAGCCGGGTTAGCGGTTTGTCACAATGGCCGCGCTGGGCCCGGGCAGGGACCTCCGCAATTGGAATCCAGCATTCCGGGCATACTAGTCACCACCACTCAGCTCCCTCAATCACTCCCAGGAAAAGTCCCCCGCACAGCTCCAGTCGGACACCGGTGTCCACCAATGTCCACTCTGGCCTCTCCGGCAACCATGTCAGAGCTGGAAAAAGACGACCACCCTCCGCCATCTTCTGCTGTCTTGTGGTGTCTGATGCTAGCAGGAAGCGCTTAGACTCTTCCAGGGCATGACACCGCTCCCTTGTTTCCAGACGGGCTAGCGCCAATAGGCCTGATAAGCAGGCACGTTCCTGATCATGCTGCTGTAACCCCTTGTGTGAAGGATGGAAACTCGCAAACATGCTGATGCTAGCAGGATTTCTCCAGGCATGCTGACCTTTCCAGTGGTTGCTGGTAGCAAAAGTTATTTTAGTAGCCACCGTCTTCCTGAAGGGAATATAGCACATGGTACAAAGTCACTGAATTTCAGGATTAATGTAAGTGTTCACCCCAGCGCTGATTGGGGCAACTGGGTAGGCAAGGAGCAATGATTATCGATAGCTCCTGCTGGTTGTTATGGGCAAGGGGACTTACTATTTTTTTGTACTGAATAGCAGGCAGAGCACATAAGTCCATTCCCAGGTTCAATTCCTGCTAACGTTGGAACAAATAAGTTCCCTGGCTCAGTTCACTTCGGGTTGCTAGCGGTAACGACTGGCAGAATTATGTGAATTAGGTGGATCCCGGATGACGCCCCCAAATGTAAACATGCCCCCCTTAGGGGTTGCTGGAAGTAGTGGTTCCACCCATCACACTGCTCTCAATCACAATTTATCCTCACATCCGGAGTCGCAGAACAGACCGGTACTTCGTTTTATTGTTTTATTAGGTGGATTAAACTTGGATGGGGAAAGGGGTAATTATGGGATGCCCCGAGGATCAACAGTTCTTTTGAGACCTTCTATAAACTCTCAGTATATACACTTCTTCACTTTCTCCAGCACATCACTTGCTTCTCTGTTAACACCTTCTGCACATTACTTGCTCCGGCCTAGCTAGCACATGGTGAGGCCTGCTCTCAATTAACACAGCCTCAGAACTGCCATTTGCAGGCAGGGGCCTCATGCCCCTATAGTGTAGAAAAAGTTAGTTGCAGTGCTAGCTAGCCTTGATGGACTACTGCTCCCAGCCCATCCTCTTCCAGGCCCTGTCAGTCCTCCTGGCTGCAACGGCCTTCTCCACTGCCACTGTGGCGCCGTCCCAACTGGCTCTTGTGTCCTTCTCGGACTGTCTCTCACCCCAATCTGCTCCAGCGTGCCTCTTCCAGCTTCCCATGTTGTTTATCACTCACCAACACAGTTCCTCACCTGGAGACCTTCCTGGCAGTACCCTCTTCTGCTGTCCTCCTCCTGCTCTCTCACTTCAGAATCTCACTATCCACCTGGATGCACTCAAGCCCCAGGCCGAAGTCACCCCCTCAGACTGGGGGCTCCCTTAAGGCCCCGACAGCCTCAGTACTCCATCTCCATCTCTTCCACTTGAACTCTTCTCCCTGGCTGGGCTGGCCCAAGGTATTTGAGGAGGCCTGCTCCCTGCCAATCCAGGTTTGGGATTGGTCAGGGTTCCCCAAACAGCTCCACCCTCTCCCCCACCCTCTTTTTCAGAACCTTCTCAAAGCAAAGGGGAGGTAACCGAGAGGTGTCACTCCCTGTTAATCACCAGCCACTCCCTGAGCCACACCCTGAGCCACTCCCAGCCCAGAATCAAAACAATCCAACTTCCAGTCAGGCCTGACCAAATTTACCTTACCTAGACAAAAAAAATCCTGTCTAAGCACCTACCTAAAAAGGTAGAGGGAGCTACATACATACATATATATATATATATATATATATATATATATATATATATATATACACACACACAAACATATAGACACAATATGTACAGTATCTCACAAAGGAGTGCTCAGCATCATATCCAGAGGTTGTCTTTGGGAAATAGACGTATGAGTGCTGCCAGCATTGCTGCAGAGGTTGAAGGGGTGGGGGGGTCAGACTGTCAGTGCTCAGATCATACTCCACACACTGCATCAAATTGGTCTGCATGGCTGTCATCCCAGAAGGAAGCCTCTTCTAAAGATGATGCACAAGAAAGCCTGCAAACAGTTTGCTGAAGACAAGCAGACTAAGGATATGGATTTCTGGAACCATGTCCTGTGATCTGATGAGACCCAGATAAACGTATTTGGTTAAGATGGTGATAAGATAAGCGTGTGTGGCTGGAAGCAGGTGAGGAGTAAAAAGACAAGTGTATCTTGCCTACAGTTAAGCATGGTGGTGGGAGTGACATGGTCTGGGGCTGCATGAGTGCTGCCGCAACTGGGGAGCTACAGTTCATTAAGGGAACCATGAATGCCAACACACACACACATATACAGTATGTTTAAACTAAATATATTTTTTTTGACTAAAAAAACAAACCCCTTTGGGTGATCGATGTACACTGCAAGGATTTGAAGGATAGCAGATTACCGCCTTTTGTTTGTGTGAAGTAATAGCTCTTCGTTCCACTAGACTGATCTCATACTCATTTTGAATGGGAGTGACTGGTTCATTATTAATCAGCTGATGCACTTTCTGGGTTTTAATGAGGAAAGCTGCAGTGTCGTCATCCCTGCAGATGTGATTAACCTTTGGGGAGCATCTCATCAAAATTTACATTTCTATTGCAGAGATGCCTAAAATATGACTTAGGCATCTTAGTGCAGATTTCTGCGAAAATCAGTTATCCAATCGCACAAGCAGGAAATTACAGTCTGTGTACCAAATGCCTCATTTTACCATATTACATTGACTTTTACAACATGGCTTGTGTAACAATTGTATGTATTATAATTATTTTTCTATTTGCTATATTTTTTTTGACAGTGGGGTTACCCTTTAACCAGTTCAGGTCTATTCTATCACAGGTGCAGGGCAGCACCTGTGAGCCGAATCTCATATATATGCGTGATCCGACACTTCTGGGTAGGAGGGCACCCATTATTACACACAGCGGGAGCTGATCTGAGGGTACCATGGCCTCGATGTCTGCCAGCACCCACCGATCAAGAGGAAAAGACACAGCCGTTCTGACAGGAGGAAAGGGATGTAATTTGTGTCCCTGCAGAGCAGAGAATAAATTTAATCTCTTCCCCTAGTAAAAGCACAAACCACAGTACATTAAAACACTGGCTAGGAACACAGTTAACCCTTTCATCGCCCCTGATGTTTAAACCCTTCCCGGCCAGTGTCATAAGTACAGTGACAGTGCATTATTTTTAGCACTGATCACTTTATTAGTGTCACTGGGCTCCAAAAAATGTCAAAAAAGAGAAATTTAGTGTCAGAATGTCCGTCGCTGAACATCGCCATTACTAGTTAAAAAAAATTAATTAAAAATAAATAAGACTATCCCATAGTCTGTAGACACTATAACTTTAGTTTCAAACCAATCAATATACTCTTATTGGAGTTGCTTTTTAACAAAAATATGTAGCAGAATACATATTGACCTAAATTGATGAAGAAATTTGTTTTTGTTTTTTATTGAATGTTTTATAGCAGAAAGTAAAAAATTGTGCGGTATTTTTTTTTTTGTTAATAGCGCAAAAAATATCAAATACCACCAAAAGAAAGCTCTATTTAAGGGGAAAAAGTACATCAATTTTATTTGGGTACAGTAACGCAGGGCCATATAGCAAAAAATGGCCTGGTCATGAAGGGGATAAATATTCAAGAGGTCCAGTGGTTAAGTTAGCCCCCCATGTGTTTCTGTTTTTATGTTTTCCATAGACCATACCTTGGTAAACCTAAGGGCTGGTGAACAAAAGTTGTCATTTTTGCTACTTACATTGGTCCGGCCATTGTACATTCAAACACAGCAGCACCACCCATCTCAGCTCCAACAGGAAGGGGGAGGCACAGTATGGTCAACTTTGCTTTAGGCACTAATTGATGCACTGAATGTCCATTTGCAAAATGCATGCAAATAATAACAAAAATATTTTTTATAACTTATTTTTCCAGACATGGCTGAATGCTTTGTGTGTCCCTCCAATCAGTGGTCATCAAATGGAAGCTCATGGTGTGAAAATAAGAAGATTCAATATCTGGAATGGAAGGATCCATTTGCTGTAACTTTGGTTACTTTTGCTTCATTTGGAATTGCAGTCCTACTACTGATAGGAATCCTCTTTGTGAAAAATGCTAACAATTCCTCTGTTAAGGCGGCAGGTGGTCATTATGCCTACCTCCTGATAGTGTCCTTAATATTTAGCTCAGCAAGCATTTGGTTTTTCATTGGAGAGCCAAATCCTCTGGTCTGCCAAATTAGACAGCCCTTATACGGCATTAGCTTCACCATTGCTGTCAACTGCATCCTAATTAAATCTATCTTGATCCTCATAGCTTTTGAGTCAGCCAAAAAGGGCAAGCGGATAGGCAACTTCACTCGCCAGCGCTCAATCGTTGTTGTGGCGGTACTAACCGGCGGTCAAGTTGTTATTTGTTTAGTGTGGTTCATTTTAAAAAACCCCTCTTCTATGACCGATAACACCATACCTCAGCTCATCATCAAGTATTGTGATGAAGGATCTTACGTGGCCTTTGGTATCATGTTAGGGTACATTGGGTTGCTTGCGTTAACCTGCTTCCTTCTTGCTTATAAGGGAAGGAAATTACCGGAGAAATACAACGAGGCCCGAAGTATTACCTTTAGCATGATTGTTTACATGTTTGTGTGGATTCTTTTTATCCCTGTCTATAAGAACTCCAGAGGCATGTACCTCTCTGCGGTACAAATAGTCGCCATTCTTTCTTCTATCTTTGGCATCATAGGATGCCACCTTTTACCAGTGTGTTACATTGTATTATTCAAACAAACTGACAATGTAAGTGAGAACAGAAGCACAATTGGATTCTTTAAGGCTAATGCCAGACAATTTTCCATGTGCATGAATAATGTATCTGAACCAAATCCACCAGCTAACGAAATCCAAAGAACTACATGAGTACAATGTTAAGATTTTTTTTTTTTTTTTTTGAGTGGCCTTTAGTGGTGACTAGAATTGAATACTGGATTCAGTGTATCATTGAGTTATTAATTGTATAAACAGTACTTTTCTATAGAAACCTATTTAGGCTAAGGTAATAATTGTGTTTATTTTATTCATGATTTCATTTTAATTGTATAAGTGCCTTTGTTTTCACAAAAAATAGTAAAAAAAAGTGCTGCAAATATCTATTGTCGCTTTTTTGACTATTTAATATGTTGGAGATAGGTAGATAGATAGATAGATAGATAGATAGATAGATAGATAGATAGATAGATAGATAGATAGATAGATACACAGTTTAGACTTGTATCATCACTTCTTCAGGAAAATTAATACATCTAGTAATAAATGAAAAAGAAAGTGTATCAATACAGACAAGAACCAGAAAATAATAAAATCACTATGATAGGTATACATATACTGTAGATGGTAAGCAGTATAATCAATGAAAAAGGCAACACGAAACAGTTGTAACCTAATTTCTAACTGATACACATCAACAAAAGTAAAGAAAAAATATCTTAGTTTATCTTAGCTAATAAATAGTAAATACTGTCCAGCTAACCAGTTCAGTTTTTCTGGCTTGCTGCTCTGAAAAAACACACTCTTATATTTATGCATTGTGGCCTAGTAACACCTTCTTGTGTGCGGTGTGGCTGAAAAATATTTCTGGGTTTTGACCCTCACATAATAAACTTAATTATATTTTATCTAAATAAAATATGCCTCATCACTTCCTCTGACATTGTGGCCAAGTAAATATGCTTGCTTAACCACTTTTACCTGAACTGCTGGTTAAAAGCTAAAGAGTGGGAATTTTTGAGTGAAACAGTTTTGATATTGACTGCTGGTGTTTGCTGTGTTTGCAGTTTTTTTTTGTTTTTTTGGGGGCTTTTTCTTTGCAGCTTTTTAAAACTTTTTCTGTCACTTTTTAAATAGCTTTTTTTTTTTCTTTCCTTCCTTCGTCACAGGTGATCCAATTCCTATAAAGCTCTCTGTTGAACTAATTTCAGAGTTTGCCTGAATTATGTAACTTACCCACCGGAGCCCTTTTTTACATTTGTTGTTTACAAGTTAAAAACAGGTTTTTTTTTTTGCTAGAAAATTACTTAGAACCCCCAAACATTAAATATATATTTTTTTGTTTTGTTTTCAAACACCCTAGAGAATAAAATGGTGATCGTTGCAATACTTTTTGTCACACGGTATTTGCGCAGTGGTCTTTCAAGCTCGATTTTTTTTGGAAAATTTTCACTTTGAGTTAAAAAATAAAACAACAGTAAAGTTAGCCAATTTTTTTTGTATATTATGAAAGAGGATGTTACGCCGAGTAAATAGATACCATGCATGTTATGGTTGAAAACTGCTCTTACTTGCGGAATGGCTACAAACTCCGATACTTAAAAATCTCCTTAGGTGGCGCTTTAAAAAAATTTAATGGTTACCAGGTTAGATGTGCAGATGAGGTCTTTTGCTAGAATTATTGCTCACACTTTGGCGATCGCGGCGATACCTCACATGTGTGGTTTGAACACCGTTTTCATATGCGGGCGCGACTTATGTATGCGTTTTCTATGCTATGCAAGCTCGCGGGGACGGTGGCACATTAAAACATTTTTTTTTAATTTATTTAATTTATTTTTTTTAGCATTGTTCCTTTAAAAAAAAAAATCTGATCACTTTTATTGCTATCACAAGGAATGTAAACATCCCTTGTGATAGTAATATATGGTGACAGGTAGTCTTTATGGAGGGATTGAGGGTCTCAAAGACCCCCCATCCCTCCTTTGCACTTCAACCCACGCCGTTAGCCGCCAAGTAAAAAGGAATTTGACGAAGGAGACCCGATTGGAGCCGATTCCGGCTTATTTCAGGTCTCCTTCTAGCCGGCCGGATGTGGCGAATCAGAGCTCCGGTCACCCAGGCGGGCGGGAGGCCAGAGAAGAGCGGCGGAAGGCGGCGGGAGGGGAGTTGTCCCCTCCTGCGGCCCAAGATAACAACCGAGCGGCTCCCAAGCCAGATCGGCAGCTATCCACGGATAGCCGATTGCCCGCTCTAAAAAAAAAAGGTACCAGGATATAGCATGTAGCTGCAGGCTATATCCCAATACCTCCACTTAAAGCAGCTGCCGTTTATAAATGGCTATTCACGTTAAGTAGTTAATGGCCAGGCCATTTTTTGCAATATAGCACTGCGTCAATATACTCATCCGCCCACAGGCAATCCCACCAAATTCGCCCACTGGCCAGGGTGTACACATATTGCAGCCACAGTTGGAATTAGACACCCGGTCACACTTACCAGGTGTAGCCTGCCAAGCATGACCCATTGAAGTGAAGTGTAGTGTGCAATGCATGCTAGTGTGGGGTCCAAGGGGTTAAAGGTAGTGAAAAGGTGATAAAATGCCTCCTCACTGCCTGCTTTAGCCCCTTGGTCACTGCACAAGGTTGCTATATTTATTTTAAGTGTGACAGGGTGTACAATTTCTGTTGCAACATGTATAGTGGGGTGCAGTTGTGGGGTGGTAAAAAAACAGGGCACAGCTATGGGGATTTTACCTCCCCCAAACTGCAAATGTAAACAAGTTCTTACTGGTCTGAGCCCCTAACATAGTTGTCTTTTAGGAGATGTCGTGGGAGAAGAACAGAGAGGGACGCTGTACAACAAGGGCAGAGAGGGATGCCGGGGACAGAGAGGGATGCAGTGTGACGAGGACAGAGAGGGACACTGTGCAGACAAGGACAAAGAAGGATGCAGTGGGGGGGATAAGAGAGGGACGCTGTGGGGGGCCAGGGTAGGACACAGGGGGTCACCGTGATGGGTGGAGGACACAGGGGGGCACTGTAGGGGGACCAGCAGAGTATAATAGGGCCTCCTGCAGTCCTGTTGGGGCCCCCTACATCTGTCCTGGCCACCACCACCCCCCCCACTTGCTGGTGCTGGTGTCCCTATAATCCAGCAAAAAAAAAAAAAACAGTGCACAGGCAGCACAGCCTCACCTGATGCTTGCAATAAGACCTTGCGCAGAATAATAGGTGCTAAAGGTCCATTTGTTGTCCAGGGGCCCTCTCTATGTGACCTAAGTTTGTAATTTTTATCAGCTATGGTTCGGGAGAACGGTGTCCCCAAACCGGGTGTCCCCCTCCCATAGACTCCAATGTTAAGTCTGAAATTCACCCGACAATTGTGGTCAATGACCAGTCATTTTGGAGACCCGGTACGGCCGAACCATAGGTGATGGAAATCTCAAACTTGAACCAGTTATTGCCCAGTGGGTCCTCTCTATGTGACCTAAGTTTGGTATTTTTAGCAGCTATGGTTCGGAAGAATGGTGTCCCCAAACTGGGTGTCCCCCTCTCATAGACTCCAATGTTAAAGACCACTAAAGTCTTTGTTGTAAGTGCCCCTTGAGACATTTGGATCCCTTACAAGAGTACTGCCTATACCCCCCTGATGGAGGTCCTGCTAGGAACAGACGATCTCTCTCCACTCCCTTGTCAGAACTGGGATCTGTTTCTCTGTTCTGGCTCTCTGAGGAGCAATCACGGGTGGCTGGCGGACATCGCAGACATAGCTGTTAAAGGAGCCAATGTATACCTACGGCGATTCGCGGGAACGAGCCAACTTGCCACAGTATAATGATGGCAGCTGGTCGGCAATCGGTTAAAGCAGTAGTAAAGCCCCCCCCCCCAAAAAAAAAAAATAAATCAGCTGGCATTCTACAGGTTAATGCCATAATGTGCTAGTATGTACCTGTATATACTAGCACATTATGGCAGACTTACTATAACTTTCAAACAAAGCCCTCTAGTGGCACACTGTCACCGCTGCCAAGGCTTCAATCTTTATCTGGTATCCCTTCCTGGTTTGTGGATTCTTGCGGTTTGAATTGAAAGGCTGCTATGACGTCACTCCTGCAGATGTGCACGGGAGTCCTGATCATGGCACAGTGTTCTGAACTGATTATGCACTCACATTCGTTGTACCTACTTATTGTAAGCTAACCTGTAGGTACAAGCTTAAATTGGAGTTTATTACCGCTTTAATGGGCAGCAAGATTCCACTATATTGAAAGATGGTGTGTTTATAATATCATACCCAAATAGTTTTTTCTTGGAAAAGAATAAATCATCTCTTTCTCTTACATTGCTGCCTTGGCCCCAATAAAACTGCTTACTTGCTTTCCAACTACTGTGTGAAAAGTTTTGCTTCTGTCTCTAAAACATACAATTGTGATTTTTTTCTTCTTCAGCATAAAAACTGCCTCAGCTCTGCAAAGTGGGTTTGTGGATTGTGGTTTCAGCTTGGTACACACCACCGAGGAGCAGCATGCAAAAACATTAGGTGTTGTATTTTTTGTGTTGAAGCACCATATTGCAATAAAAACATTAATAAGCAACATAGCACGGCTATTTTTAGAAATTTTCATTTACAGATGTGTGTATTGCATATTTTTTTAGGCTGCTGCTTGGATAGAGTTTTTTCACGGTGGTATTTTTAGCGTGGTATTTATTTCTTTTTATTTAATAAGCAACATAGGACTGACCCTGCAGGAAAAAGATATTGGGCATATTTTACAAAATGAGAAACAGGTATGGAAAGTGTTGCTGCACTCCACAACTGCTGTATAGAGGCAGCACAAAATGGTAATGCTGACAGGTGTCATGGATAGGGAATCCCTTCCCACTGGGGTCAGACTGGCTTACCATGACTTGGTAGCAACAACTGGTGTCTAGATAGCGGTGTAGGCCAAAGAAGAAACACAAAGAGCTTCACAGAGTCAGGAGAAGCAAAGGATACTGCAGTGCTGCCTGATGGCACTGAAAGGAATGGAGTCAATGTGTCTGCTTATTCAGCCAAGGTGAGAGCCCTAAGAAACCAAATTTTTTTTGCATCAACAAACTGATGGGCTCGGTACTCACCACTTATCCAGGAATTGTTCACTTTTATCAAAAGTAGATGGTCAACTGTATCTGGGGATAGGCAGACTGTTTTCTGTCACAAAATCACCTGATACACTCAGAGGCATAACTAGAACCTTCAGGGCCCCGATGCAAGAAATTATGAAGGGCCCTCTGACCCCTGGTCAGGGCCCTTCCCTCTTCCCAATGATCCAGGGGCCCTTTACTCCTATCGCGGGTCCCTTTATTACGGTACCGCAGTGGTGCCCATTCACAAGTTCTGCCGTGGGCCCCCTTTCTGCCATCTTCGGGCCTTCCCATGGTGGTGAAATGCCAGGGCTTTGTCACATTTGCAACCTTTGCAATCTTGACACTGACACCAGAACTAGTTTTTAATTTTTATTTTATTATTTTTTATCATTTCATTTTATTTCTTTTACAATTTTATTTTTACAATTTTTTAAATTTTTTTTAGGAGCCCTATTGGGGGGCTTTGATGAGATATCAGGACTCAGTCTAAACAAACCTCGGCTCTCAGTTTCCATCTGTGTAGCCTCAGCTGCATAGAATGAATGGACAGGAATAGCTGTGCACCGAGCCTCCCTTTCATTCAGAAACGGAAGTATAATAAAACAGTTTACTATGATTCAGTTTTGAGTGAACCAATTGGTACCAATCACTGACTCTGTTCATTCAGAAAAGGAAAGAGTCTGTAAATGACAAATTTACTGACCTGTTCCCATCTCTCCATCATGACACATCTTCTACAGCAGATGGCAGGAGAGAGGAGGGGGGAAGACAGCAGCTCTGTGGGGGGGGGGGGGGGACCAAGGGGGGTGTCTCGACGACAGAAGGGGGGAGGAGAGAGGACGGTAGACGACATCTTCTACACAGT
>BLSH010046018.1:54425-65455 GCA_018402905.1 Glandirana rugosa | reverse complement strand
GGTAAAACAGCAGCTCTGTGGGGGGGCCAGGGAAGCACACAGGGACCCTGGGAACAGCAGAAGGCAAGAAAACTGGATAGAGGAAAATGGAGGAGATTGGGTCCTCTAAATGCCACCCCACCATATCTCATATTCAGGTGTACAAGGGATGTGCACGGGGCCCCTGGACCATGGGGCCTGGTTGCAATTGCAACCCCTGCAACCCCTATCGTTATGCCCCTGGCTACACTTAATGCGCATTTTGAAAACACACTGGCTGCAGAGAAGCCCAAAAGCTCAACTGCATACAAGGCAAGCTCTAGCCAGTGGTCTATCCTCATTACCGAGTAGTCAAGGAGGTCATCCATTCTGAGTGTGTCAACATTTGTCCTTGAACTAATATACTGTAAACCAATATCATATGCTTGGTCCCTCTGCTTGATGGCCTAAATCCTGATATTCTTTTGAAGGCACTACAGCATGAATGAGCCCATGTATTGTAAAGCACATCAAATATGCCACCCCACTTGCATACAGTTCCTGGGGTTTGGGATAGTGGAAATGTAACACTAGTTTGCCCTATGCTCTCCTATACAACCCTGACAACCCTCCTCCTCCTTTTGCTCCACCTGTGCCTGGTGTTCTCTGACAGGTGGAGTCAAGATTAAGCCTTCCCTGAGACACCAGGAAGCCTTCTCTTCCTCCTGTTACTTTGCCTTCTGAGCCTCTATTACACTATGCAATGTTTCCTCCAGGAGGACCACTACAGGGATCATGTTGCTTATTCATGCATGAGGATACTTATTTTTTGTAAGCCTGTGGACCTGTCAGAGCCCCGCTCTCTATGGGGAGATTGGATAAAAACAGACCGCCTGTCCTTTTTCATCTGATCTGATCCACCAGATGGATGGGAAAATAGGGTCTCCACCTGTCTGCATTTCATGGACAGGATCGGAACGGATAGCAGCGGGTGTCAGCGGATATGTCACTGCTGATCCGCTGTCCCATAGGAGTAAATGGAGGCTCCGATCAGGTCCACCTGAAAAACTGACAGGCAGACCTGATCGGAAAGCCTGTGTGAAAGGGGCCCAATAAAGGCAAAGAATAAAAAGAAATCATAAAATACTGAAACTCAGAAGAAAACTTATAAAGTCCATCTTTTCCAGGACTGAAAAAGCCAGATCTTATTAGCCTCTTCCACCCCCATCTTTAAACAATCATGGTACCCACAGCCATATAACTGCCCATAGATCATGTCCACACACGCTCTCACACAAACATTCCTTTTTGAAAACAAAAATATTCATCATGTTGCACAGGCACTCCTTTACACAGTTCGCTAACATCTATAATACCTTGCCTCCTTCTTTCCCAACTTCCACAACCCATATATTACCATCTTGTACCTCAAATTTTTCAAACCAGTCAGATCCTCAATCATTCAAAATATTCCCATACCACCCTAGCAAATCCACACTTCCAGAAAATATGCTGATTATCCAGTTCTTTCATACATACATACCTCCACACGTTCTCTCATTCAGACACATTCAAACCCCCTATCCCTTCCATCTCCTCCTTCTCATTCAACCACCTAGTCATGTTTTACACTCATACCACATCTCTCTCATTGCACCAGTCAAACTAAACTTTTCCATCCCCTCTCTATTCTCACGTAGAACCATGGTGCCCTAAAACAAACAGGCTTCCTTAGATCGACATCACACCATTTCAACTTTCGCAAAACACTTTCCCACTAACATAGCTTACCATACATCCTGCCAAATTCTCTTTCTTACATATCTTGACACACATGCTCACATATTATACAAACAAAAATCTCTGCACACATACCATTCCCTTACCATCGTTCAACCTTCATGTCATTACTTTCTCTCTTGTAAGTTTTTCTGCTTTAGATGACCAAAAGAACTGGAAACACATTCTAATGATCCCTCTCAATATCCTGTCCTGTGCAGGGAAATCGTAATACAAAAAAATAGCAAAATGGGCAATATCACAGTCTTAATAATCAGAATTTCCCCTCAAAAGATAAAGTTCTTAACCACTTCAATAACAAGCACTTACCCCCTTTCCCGCCCAGACCAATTTTCAGCGCTGTTGCATTTTGAATGACAATTGCTGGGTCGTGCAAACAGAGCTTTCTTTTGGTGGTATTTGATCACCTCTGCGGTTTCTATTTTTAGAGCTACAAATAAAAAAATACTGAAAATTTTGAAAAAAAAAAAGTTTTTCTTTGTTTCTGTCCCAAAATTTTGTATATACAGTCATGGCTGAAATTGTTGGCACCCCAGAAATTTTTCCAGAAAACCAAGTATTTCTCACAGAAAAGTATTGCAGTAATATATGTTTTGCTATACACATCTTTATTCCCTTTGTGTGTATTGGAACAAAACAAAAAAAGGGAGGAAAAAAAGCAAATTGGACATAATGTCACACAAAACTTCAAAAATTGGATGGACAAAATGATTGGCACCCTTTCAAAATTGTGGATAAATAAGATTGTTTCAAGCATGCAATGCTCCTTTAAACTCACCTGGGGCAAGTAACAGGTGTGGGCAATATAAAAATCACACCTGAAAGCAGATAAAATGGAGAGAAGTTCACTTAGTCTTTGTGTTGTGTGTCTGTGTGTGCCACACTAAGCATGGACAACAGAAAGAGGAGGAGAGAACTGTCTGAGGACTTGAGAACCAAAATTGTGGGAAAAGATCAACAATCTCACGGTTAAAAGTCTATCTCCAGAGATCTAGATTTGCCTTTGTCCACAGTGTGCAACATTATCAAGAAGTTTGCAACCCATGGCACTGTAGCTAATCTCTCTGGGCGTGGACGGAAGAGAAAAATTGATGAAAGGTTGCAACGCAGGATAGTCTGGATGGTGGATAAGCAGCCCCAAACAAGTTCCAAAGAAATTCAAGCTGTCCTGCAGGCTCAGGGAGCATCAGTGTCAGCGCAAACTATCCATTGACATGAAACGCTATGGCAGGAGACCCAGGAGGACCCCACTGCTGACACAGAGACATAAAAAAGCAAGACTACAGTTTGCCAAAATGTACTTGAATAAGCCAAAATCCTTCTGGGGAAAACGTCTGGTGGCGAGATGAGACCAAGATAGAGTTTTTTGGTAAAGCACATGATTCTACTGTTTACCAAAAAGGGAATGAGGCCTACAAAGAAAAGAGCACAGTACCTACAGTGAAATATGGTGGAGGTTCAATGATGTTTTGGGGTTGTTTTGCTGCCTCTGGCACTGGGTGCCTTGAATGTGTGCAAGGCATCATGAAATCTGAGGATTACCAAAGGATTTTGGGTCGCACTGTAAAGCCCAGTGTCAGAAAGCTGAGTTTGCGTCAGAGATCTTGGGTCTTCCAGCAGGACAATGACCCCAAACATATGTCAAAAAGCACCCAGAAATGGATGGCTACAAAGCGCTGGAGAGTTCTGAAGTAGCCAGCCATGAGTCCAGATCTAAATCCCATTGAAAACCTATGGAGAGATCTTAAAATTGCTGTTGGGAAAAGGCGCCCTTCCAATAAGAAGTTTGCAGTTTGCAAAGGAAGAGTGGTCCAAAAATGAAAAGTGTAAGAAGCTTATTGATGGTTATAGAAAGCAACTGATTTCAGTTATTTTTTCCCAAGGGTGTGCAGCCAAATATGAAGTTAAGGGTGCCAATAATTTTGTCTAGCCCATTTTTGTAGTTTTGTGTGACATTATGTCCAATTTGCTTTTTTTCCTCCCTTTTTTTGTTTTGTTCCAATACACACAAAGGGAATAAACATGTTTATAGCAAAACATGTGTTACTGCAATACTTTTCTGTGAGAAATACTTGATTTTCTTTTAATATTTCTGGGGTGCCAACAATTTTGGCCATGACTGTAAGAACATTTTCTCCTTCACTGATGGGCACTGATGAGGCTACACTGATTGGCCCTGATGATGAGGCACATAATTCGCTTTGTGCATTCAGCTAATGCACAAAGCGAATGAACACAAGAAAATACTTGAATAACACTACACAAACTACAGGTGACCTTGTTTACCCTTTTAGCTCTTTCTCCTCCTAATATGCACTCTCTACCACTCCTTCTGACAACTCTGTCCTGCATTCTCAAACTAACTCTCCTTTACCCCTCGTCTCCACCTCACAGCTTATATATCACCCTCACTTCTATCCTCTCCTTATTACTGCACTCACCATCTCAAGCTAATTCTGAATCCACACGCACAAAAATACTCCAGTACACTAGAGCATGTCACTTCATATAAATTGCACTCCCACATTACCTCCCTCACCCTTCTGCTTCTCCTAACCTCTGGAGATATATCTCTAAACTCTGGGCCTCCATCATTTAACTTTACTCAACGCACCCATTACCTTGCACCCTCCGATTGCAGCCGCAATGCACACAATCTAATTCCCATTTATCTTCTTCCCAAAATCGGACTCCCTTTCTCTTGCGCCCTTTGGAATGCCCGCTCGGTCTGTAACAAACTGACCTCTCTCCGTGATCTTTTTATCGCTAACTTATTCAATCTACTCGCCATTACCGAAACCTGGCTTCACGAATCCGATACTGCGTCTTCTGCTGCCCTATCACATGGTGGTCTTCTCTGGACTCACTCCCCCAGACCCAGTGGACGAAAGGGAAGGGGTGTTGGAATCCTTCTAGCCCCACATAGCACCTTTCAGTTACTTCACCCACCCCCCTCTCTGTCTCTCTCCTCTTTTGAAGCACACTGCATTCATCTTTTCTCCCCAGTTTCTCTAAGGGTAGATGTAATCTACAGGCCCCCCAGACCGGTATCAATCTTTCTTGATGACTTCTCTGCTTGGCTACCCTACTTTCTCTCTTCTGAAATCCCCACAATCATTGTTGGGGACTTCAACATCCCTATTAATACTAACTCTCCTGCTACTTCCAAACTTCTCAGTCTAACTTCCTCCTTTAACCTGAAGCAATGGATACATGCTACTACTCACTCTGAAGGCATTACCCTTGACCTGGTTTTCTCCCACCTTTGCACTCCATGCAACCTCTCCAACTATCCATTCCCTCTCTCTGATCACTTCCTTATTATTTTGACTCTCTCCCTCTCCTCCACCTCCTCTGCCTTCAACCACCTAACAGCTACCCGTAGAAACCTACACGTCTCAACCCTTCTCTTCTCTACTCTGCTACTGACAACCTCTATGACAAAATCGCACCCCTGTCCTGCATTGACTTAGCCACTTCAGTCTACATAGCTTCACTTTTAGCCTCCCTGAACACACTAGCCCCTCTCACCACTCACAGAATCAGGCCCCGATCCCTTCAACCTTGGCAAACAGATGACACTAGAAGTCTGAAAAAACATAGCCGTGCTCTTGAGCGCCTATGGTGTAAGACTAAATCTCAAAAAGATTTCAACCAGTATAAATCTGCCCTCCAAAAATACAATTCCTGCCTCCACACTGCCAAGCAGACCTATTTTACCACTCTCATTCACAACTTATCATCCGTCCTCGTCAACTCTTTTCTACCTCCAACTCTCTACTTTGTCCTCCTCTACCTCCACCCACTACTTCACTCACTGCCCAGGAGATCGCCAATCACTTCAAACTGAGGATTGAAACAATTCATGAAGATATCTCTGCTGTTCAGATACCTTCCATGCTTCATACTTCATGCCTACAGGTACAATCACTACTTTCCTCATTCAACCCCACCACTTTAGATGAGGTTGCTAAACTACTCACTAACGTCAAACTAACCACATGCCTGCTGGATCCTGTTCCCTCGCAAATACTACGTTCACCCTCTGACTCAATTCTACACTCTTTGACTCCCATTTTCAATCTCTCCCTCTCTTCTGGTATCTTCCCCAACTCTCTAAAACATGCATTGGTTAGCCCCATACTTAAAAAACCTTCACTGGACCCAACCAATCCTAACAACCTACGCCCCATCTCCTTGCTCCTCTTTTTATCTAAACTTCTTGAACGTCTAGTCTACAACTGACTGAGCAACCACCTTGCCGAGAATAGCCTTCTTAATCCCCTTCAGTCAGAACAAACGATCTACTAACAGCCAAAAGCAATGGACACTATTCTGTGCTCCTACTCTTGGACCTTTCTGCTGCCTTTGATACGGTTGACCACCCCCTCCTCCTCCAAAAACTCCATGCCATTGGTCTCCGTGACTGTATTCTTTGATGGTTCTCTTCCTACTTATCTAATCACACCTTTAGCATTACTTACAACTCTACTTCCTCCTCTCCTCTTCCTTTCTCCGTTGGGGTCCCCCAAGGTTCTGTTCTTGGGCTGCTCCTATTTCCAATCCGCACCTCCTCCCTGGGTCAGCTGATAGCCTCCCATGGCTTCCAATACCATCTGTATGCTGATGACACCCAAATCTATCTCTCTACCCCTCAGCTCGCTCCCTCAGTCACCTCACATATTACTAATTTACTAAAATATATTGCAGTCTGGATGTCACACCACTTCCTCAAACTTAATCTATCCAAAACCAAACTTATAATTTTTCCTCCACCATGTGCCCCTTCCCCTAATCTATCTGTCATAATCGATGTCACAACTATCAGCCCATCCCCAAATGCCAAGGTCCTAGGCGTAGTCCTGGACTCTGAACTCTCCTTTAAGCCCCACATCCAATCACTGTCCAAATCCTGCTGCCTCAACCTCCACAACATCTCAAAAATACGCACCTTTCTAACCAATGACATAACAAAGCTCTTAATTCACTCTCTGGTCATCTCTCGCCTCGACTACTGCAACTCCCTTCTCAATGGCTTACCTCTACACAGGCTATCCCCTCTTCAATCCATCATGAATGCTGCTGCCAGACTCATCCACCTTACCGATCGCTCTGAGTCTGCTACTCCTCTCTGTCAATCCCTCCACTGGCTCCCGCTCACCCCACTAATTAAATTCAAAATACTCACAACAACCTACAAAGCCATTCACAATTTAGCCCCCAGCTACATCACCAGCCTAGTTTCGAAATACCAACCTAATCGTTCTCTTCATTCCTCTCAAGACCTCCTGCTCTCTAGCTCCCTCATCACCTCCTCCTTTGCTCGCCTCCAGGACTTTTCCAGAGCCTCTCTAATCCTATGGAACTCCTTACCTCAACCTGTCCGAGTATCTCCTACTCTGCTAGATTTTAGACGATCCCTGAAAACCCTCCTCTTCAGAGAAGCTAATTCTACCCACACCTGACAAATGTATTTTCATTTTCATCATCAGTCCATCCCCCACAGTTATTACCTTTTGTTTCACTTGACCCTCCCTTCTAGATTGTAAGCTCTAACGAGCAGGGCCCTCCGATACCTCCTGTATTGTATTGTAACTGTACTGTCTGTCCTCATATTGTAAATTGCTGCGCAAACTGTTGGCGCTATGTAAATCCTGTATAATAATAATAATAATAATGATATTATATGCAGCACTGATAGGCGGCACTGATGGGAGCTCATGGGTGGCACTGGTGGGCACTGATAGGTGGCACTGGTGGGCACTGATAGGTGCCACTGATATATAGCACTGTTAAGGGAGACACTGGCAGGCATCACATATGGGCACAGTGCAATCCCTATAGTGCACTGTATGCCCCTTACCCGGTGGTCTAGGCTGGGCTCCCTGGTAGTCCCTGGGTGGCCTCCAGTTCGTCTCCCTGGTGGTCCCTGGGCGGCCTCCTGATGGTGTCCCTGGGTGGGCTCCCTGGTGGTCCTGGGTTGCGATCCTAGCGGGGGCTGCACTGATAAACATTCAAGTGATCGCAGGCTTCCTGTAAATAGGAGCCGCAATCACTCTCCTCCCCCACTCAGCCCAGCACCCATACAGTTAGAACACACACAGGGAACACAGTTAACCCTTAGAGCGCCTCCCCAGGTTAACTCCTTACCTGCCAGTGACATTTACACAGTAATCAGTGCATTTTTATAGCACTGTTCTCTGTATAAATGTCAGTGGTCCCAAAAAAGTGTCAAAATGGTCCGACATGTCCGCCGCAATATTGCAGTACCGCTAAAAATCACAGATCACCGCCATTACTAGTAAAAAATATAAATAAGTAAATGAAAACCCCATAAATTCATTCTCATCATTTGTAAATGTGGCAACTTTTGCACAAACCAGTCAGTATATGCCGATTGCGATTTTTTTTTTACCAAAAATATAAATCGGCCAAAACTGATGAAAAAATTGTTTATTTTATATTTTTTTGGATATGTATCTTAGCAAAAACTAAGAAATATTGTTTTTTTTTGCAAAATTGTTGCTCTTTTTTTGTTTATAGCGGTGATCAGAAATGATGCAGAGGTGATCAAATACCACCAAAAGAAAGCTCTATTTGTGGGAAAAAAATCATACGATGGCGGCTGCGATAACTAGTGCTGTGAGCGCGCGCCGCCGGAGGCGCGCTCACAGTGTCCGGGGGGGCCAGGGAGCGGGTGCGGCGGACTCGATCGTCGCCGCCTACCCGCGATGCCCCCCCCCGCAGTGAAAGAACGGAGGTCCATGTATGTAAACACAGATCTCCGTTCTGTTAGAGGGGAAGGGCAATGATCACAGGCTTCCTGTATATGGAAGCCGTGATCATCCCCTTTCCCCAGCCAGGGCAGCCCCCATACAGTTAGAACACGCCCAGGGAACACAGTTAACCCTTAGAGCGACCCCTGCAGGTTAACCCCTTCACTGCCAATGGCATTTACACAGTAATCAGTGCATTTTTCTAGCACTGATCGCTGTATAAATGCCAATGGTCCCAAAAAAGTGTCAAAATGGTCCGACATGTCAGCTGCATTATCGCAGTACCGCTAAAAATCGCAGATCGTCGCCATTACTAGTAAAAAAATTTAAAAAAATAAAAATAAAAACCCCAGAAATTGTCGACGTCCGTAAAGCGGCAACTTTTGCGCAAACCACTCAATAAATGCCGAATGCGATTTTTTTTACCGAAAATATGAGGAAGAATATAAATCGGCCAAAACCGATGGAAAAAAATGTTTTAACAAAAAGTAAGAAATTTGTTTTTTTTTTTGCAAAATTGTCACTCTTCTTTTGTTTATAGCGGCGATCAGAAATGACGCAGAGGTGATCAAATACCACCAAAAGGAAGCTCTATTTGTGGGAAAAAAAGGACACAAATTTTGTTTGGGTACAACATCGCACGACCGCGCAATTGTCAGTTAAAGTGACGCAGTGCCGAATCGCAAAAAGTGCTCTGGTCCTAAAGTGTGAAGTCCCTCCGGGGCTGAAGTGGTTAAAACTGGAGTATGTAAACTTTAGATCAGGGTCATTTGGGTAGTTTCTTTTGTCATTATGATTTAAAAAGAATAAACACAGTTGATTGATAATAAATGGCTTCAGCCAAACACTAACCATGAGTGAAAGAAATGTTTTTGTGTTCTCATTCATATTCTCTGAAAAATGGCCAAGAAATCATAAATTCTGCCAGGGTATGTAAACTTACGAGCACAACTCTATATTGGTGGTTGATTTGCTTTGATCAGATCAATGACGACCAGCAATAGTGGATAGCAGTAGAGAAGCTTTTGCGTAAAAAGATGGGGCCACCAAAACAAACATGATAACAGCTCTTCCATCTGAGAAACTACAAAATGCCCAGCAAGTCTCGAGTCATGCACCAACCTGAGGGCTTTAACGTGAACCGATTCAGAAAAGCTAAAGGAAATGCGGCTGCGTTGTGAGCTGTGAAAAAACGCAGACCTACTGCGTTTTCCCACAGTTCATCGGATGGGTAAAGCACTGCAGGGCAAAGACCATGAAATAAATGAATCACACTTCAATCTAAAGGGAAAGAAAACAATCCATTATACTGATCCTATCATCTGTCACAATGGAAATTATCCCATATGATAAGCAAAGCATTTTATAATGCAGTTAGTGTGTGAATAGGTCCTAAAAACGTGTGACACAGCCCTCAACTTACCTGGAGAATCTTCTCTGTCCAGTTTAGTATGTATGTGATGTGTTCAGACAATGAGGGGTTAATGGAGCACTGGAGTCTGGCTGTACTGTGTTCACAGCTGTCACTGATGAGCTCTGATTGGGGTTGTGCAGGCATTCACAAAACTTTTCTCAGCCAGAGAGGAAGCAAAGTATTTATTTGAGTTTGGTATGTATCTCTTATTGATACACTGTGTAATGAAAGGATCACTATGTAAGGAAATAACATTATGTGGACAGTACAAATGACACTGTATTTTTATATAAAAAGTATTTTTTTTTTTAGAAAAACATACCCATGATGAGCAGCTTGCAGGTATATGGTTATCCTCTATATGGCTTCAGATTATATAGGAGATGGATGTACAGAAAGGTGTTTTGTTTTAATATTTGCAAAGCTGTCTGTTTTATTGAACCCTTCAATGGAAATCTGTATTTACAGAGCATGAAAACTGTACACCTCTCTTTCTGGAAATGCTATTTGCTGGCATGTTATGCTGATCCAAAGTCTGCAATGATTTCTAGGACAACGTTCTGGAAGGTGTATGCAGATCAGAAATTCAGATTCACTTTATTTTATTTTTCTTATATTTTTCTTTTTTGTATTGATTATTGGCATTAAAAAAAGAAGATAACTGTTGTGGTTACATATGTATATCTTCTCACTTATCACAAGTATAAGGTAATATATGTGAATATGGAAAATTCAAACTATAACTACGTTTATCATGAAACTTAAAAGGTATAAGTGTATATAATGGAATATGAACACTATTCACTCTTCTATATGTATACATTGGTGTTGTCAATAGAAGAAAAAAATTACGGTTATTAGTTATGTTTTTTCTTTTTATATTCTTTTTATTTTATTTCACTTAGACTTAAAGACTAGACGTATGTGGAAGGTCTTGCAACAGGATCTTTAGTAACGTCTGAAACCTAGTCGTATTGTACGGTCGTTTATCGTAAAGGTCTTTCTCTCCACATGTCAAAAGTACGAGACATTTATGTCTAAAGGTAACTTCCCAAGTTATTTTGTCTGTCGAAACGTTTATA
>BLSH010046018.1:38213-48684 GCA_018402905.1 Glandirana rugosa | reverse complement strand
TCGGCCCATCCCTAGTTCACAGAGCGAGCCGGAACAATGCTAACAATTCTACTTATTACGTACTTAGTCAGGTTGAAAAAAGACACAAGTCCGTCTAGTTCAACCAAATTTATTAAAAAAAACCTACATTTCTGAGCATGACACAATGCATGTAAGCACACACCACATGTATGCAACCCTAAAGTAGAACTACGGGAAAAACGTTTTTTTTCCAAAACGTCTTTCAGGACAGCACCTGAGAGATCATGGCACCTCCTCCAAAAAGAAACCGCTCACCATTCAGAATTCAAAAGGAGGCCTCCACGCCAATACCCTTCAGTTTTTTGTGTTTCCTCCAACCGGGAGGAACACCTCTGGTGAGGGGCCATGATTTCTCTGGCTTTTGTCCTGGGAGACGAGGGCTGTCACCTGCATTCTGGCTGCCTGGAGATTGTGATCCTCCCACCTGCTCCAAGCTAGCTGGTCCGTGAGCTCCTTCTCCCCTTTCCGTACCGGAGAGCCTGTACCGGCGGAAGATGTGCCCCCCCTACTTTTGGCAGCAAGCGGCTTGCAGTGACTCGCTGTTCCCGTGGTACAGAGTGGCGGCGGGTCGCAGTGCCGCCATGTTTTTGGTGGTGATAGTCGTTTCCTGTGCCCTCACAGGAAGGGGCAGGCACTTCCAGGTCGGACATGCGGCGTCATTTCTGCCCGAAAAGCGCAGGGCAGGGTCACCTGTCGCCTTCTTAAAGTTCCGGTTCCGGGTCAGTGCGGTGGCGTTTTTGAAAACGTAGACCGTAGTGCACTCTGCAATGAAGGAAAGAGGAGCGACTGCTGAGGGGGCAAGCCAAACCACTAGCAAGGCCAAGGTAAGGGTCTGTGTACCTGCTTACAAGGCCGTTTCTCCTATGTGTTTTTTAACCCACCCCCCCACCTCTATCCACTTGGATCCCCTAGACTTGTGGGTGGCAGCACAGGGCTAGGCAGGGTGTGCTGAGATAGCACTCTTCTCTGGAAGTAGGGAATCCTATAAGGGGGTATTGGTGGTGGGGGCTTGCTTGGGCACAGGTAAAAGGCTCTTTCCTAGTGCACCTGGGTGTATTGTATATTTTTTCTGCCAGCTGCATGCAGCTTTTCAGTGTGGTCTTTTGTTGTCTCTTCTTCTGTTTGTCCACACTAAAAGCCAGGCTCAACCAGTTAAAAGAAGATGTTCAGTTTGCAAAGACAAGTTGAGCGATTCCTGGACAAAAACTCTTTGCGAAGATTGTACTTCAAATATCGTCAAAGAAGAGTCCCCATCTTTTTGTAGCGACCTAGTGACAACAATTGGAGATGAGCTTAGGGCTACCTTCCAAAGCTTTACATCCAGCCTAATGGAAGGACCAGGACCCTCAAGGGAATCCAGGACCCAGCAGTTGCTTGTGGGCTCTCAGAAGGATTCTTTGGTATCCCTAGAACTGGGAGGAGATTTAGCCCCTCAGGATACCTCTCAGGGGGCAGGATCACAGGAACAGGAAGTTCCAAAGCTAGACTCTGCTTTTTCACAGGTTTCTAAGTCAACTGACCTAGCCTTTGAAGACATGGGCTCACTAAAAAGAGTCCATGGACAAGAGGATGGACTTGCTCCTTAAGAGAGCGTGGCAGTCAGTCATGAACAATTTGAACCCAGCAATGGCAACAACATGTGTTGCAAGAAACCTGGAGCACTGGCTCAATAGGTTGAAAATGCATATTCTGGCAGACTCCTCAAAACAGGAAATTCTGGTATCCTTCTCAACTCTGTCAGCGGCGGTGTCCAATATCTCAGATGCCTGAGTGGAGTCAATTTGCATGTCGGCCAGGTCAGCGGCTCTAACAAATTCGGCCAGAAGGGCCTTATGGCTAAAGACTTGGCCAGGGGACGCAGCATCAAAGAATCGGCTCTGCAGTATCCACTTTGCAGGAGATTTGTTGTTTGGCACTCAATTAGACTCTATTCTTGACCGCACAGCTGACAAGAAGAAGGCTTTTCTGGTTAAGAAAAAGAATGTCCAAACAAAAAAGCGTTTTTTTTTCGGCCTCAAAAAAGGACAGCAGGAAAATAGGACACAGGGCAAAAGGAAGGTCTTCCCAAAATCCAAAGGGTAGGAGTGGAGTGCTCTTCAATCCTCCTATGGCCCCCGGAAAATCTCAATGACTCCATCCTCCCTGTGGGAGGAAGACTTCAGCAGTTTCTTCCGAACTAGAGGGCCATAACATCAAACCAGTTTATTCAGAATTTGCTCTCCTTCGGGTACGCAATCGAATTTTCAGAAGAACCTCCAAAAAGATTCCTGGTGACAAACACCCCAAGGGATCCAGCCAGGGCTCTTCCCTAATTCAGGAACTGAGATCTCAAAGAGTCATCATTCCGGTCCCAAAAGAGGAGTTTGGTCAGGGATTCTATTCACATGTATTCCTGCTCCAGAAACCCTCAGGAAAGTTTTGGCTTATACTGAACCTAAAAGGGCTAAATCGATCAGTTGAGTACAGAAAATTTCAGAATTCCATCTTCTCCGTAAAGAACCTACTGTACCAGGGGTGCTACATGGCGTCAATCGATCTAACGGACGCCTACCTTCATATATCTATAGCCGCCAGATCCCAAAAGTATCTGAGATTAGCGCTGAGGGAAGGAAAAAGAGAAGTACATCTACAGTTCAGAGCACTCCCCTTTGGCCTATGATCGGCCCCAAGGATCTTCACCAAGGTAATGGCCAAACTCTGGCACCTTTGCGTCTAGAGGGGATCTCAGTGATCCCTTATCTAGACAACCTCCTTTTCTTTGCTCAGTCCAAAGAGCTAATTCTGCAAAACCTGGCAAGAGCTCGGAGTCATCTGGAGTCCATAGGATGTATCTTGAATCTCCAGAAATCAAACCTCATCCCTGCACAGGAGGTGATATTCTTGGGGTACTCCATCAACTCGTTGGAACAAAAGATCTTTCTCCCCAAAGAGAAGAGGATGAAACTGATGGAAGAAGTGTCACTGTTGCAGTCAAGCAACGTCCATACCTGCGATCCAGTGGGAAAGACTCCACTTCAGACCACTTCAGAGTTATTTGCTGAGGGTCTGGGATCACCAACAGTGGTCATTGGATTTGCTGGTGAGGATTCCCACCCCGCTAAAAAGAAGTCTTTGGTGGTGGAAGAACCTAGAGAGGTTATCAGCAGGTCTGTTGTGGTCCTTCCCAGTCAAGGTAAGGCTGACGACAGACGCCAGTTCCTGGGGATGGGGTGCTCACATGAGCGGTCAATGGACCCAGGGGTCTTGGTCCACAAGAGAGGCTGCAAGATCCTCAAATTGGAGAGAACTGAAACCAATGGAGTTGGCTCTGCTGGCCTTTTCTGGACAGGTCCAGGGATTCCTCGCACAGGTTCTATCCGACAATGCTACTACGGTGGCATATATAAGCAGACAAGGGGGTACAAAGAGCAAAGCCCTGCAAGAGCTGGCAGAAAATATTCTAAGATGGGCAGAACAGCATACTCTATCCTTGTCGGCGGGTCCACCTAAAAGGATCCTTAAACAAGATGGCAGACTTCCTCAGCAGGAATCGGATATACGAGGCGGAGAGGTCTTTGAACCCGGAGGTATTCCAGATGGTGGTCAGGATGTGGGGCCAGCCAGAGGTAGATCTCTTTGCCACTCAGGAAAATTCCCAGATGCCTCTCTTCTACTCCTTAAGGAGATCCGACACATCCCTGGGGCTAGATGCTCTGGCACACAGGTGGGAGTTTCGCCTCTGTTATGCCTTCTCTCCTTTTCAGCTGATACCTCAGGTCATAAAGAAAATCCAAAAGGAAAAGACAACAGTTATCCTCATCACTCCTTTCTGGCCCAAGAGGGCCTGGTTCTCAGCCCTTCTCCAGATGCAACTAGAGCCCTTTCTGCACCTTCCGTTGCAGCAGGATCTACTGACGCAGGCTCCCCTGTTTAGTTTAGCGAAACTAAAGCTTACAGCCTGGCTACTGAGGAGCAGCTGTTAAAGCGGAAGGGGTTTTCTGACAGATTGGTGACTATCCTCTTGTCGAGCAGGAAAAAGGTCACCAGAGCAACTTATGCAAAAAATTGGAGGGTTTTCACGTCCTGGTGTACCAGAACTGGAAGACAGGTAAAGTGTATAACCTCGATCCTGGAATTCTTGCAAGAGGGGGCAGACAAAGGTCTAGCGGTCAGTACCCTCAAGGTCCAGGTGACAGCATTAGGAGTATTTCTGGAGAAGTCTATTTCAACCGACCCACTAGTAAGTAGGTTCTTCAAGGCCCTCACTAGATCCAGACCAGTGGAGGGCAGAGGTTGCCCGAAGTGGGACTTATCACCTGTCCTGCAGGCCCTAACCAAGGAGGCTTTTGAGCCCATGGAGTCCGCTTCATTGAGGGATATCACGTTAAAGACTGTCTTTTTAGTTGTTACAACCACAGCTCGAAGAATAAGTGAGCTTCAGGCCCTGTAAAAAAGGGAACCATATTTTTCTATTTTTCCAGACAGAATTGTTTTGAAAACTGACCCTAATTTCTTACCGAAGGTCGCTTCTGTCCAAAATCGAGCCCAGGAGATAATTATTCCTACATTTTTCTCTAATCCGACAGGGAAGAAGGAAGAGGAATTCCATACCCTGGATGTTGAGAGCAGTTTTAGAAGCCACAAATGATTTTAGTCACTCTACTGCACTATTTGTTTCGTATGCTGGTACCAGGAAGGGAAAGCAAGCTTCTAAAGGAACCATTGCCAGATGGTTAAGAATGGCTATTACGGAGGCCTACTCTCTTTCAGGTCTAGAAAGCCCGGTAGGTATTCAGGCTCATTCTACAAGAGCGTTAGCATTGAGTTGGGCCGAGAGAGCTGGTGCCACCGCCGAGCAGATTTGCAAAGCAGCCGCATGGTCAAGTTTGACTACTTTAATCCGTTAATATAGGTTAGACCTTTTGACGGTGCAGAACCAGGCTTTTGGCAGGAAAGTCCTGCAGGCTGTTGTCCCACCCTAATGGGGGTGAGTCTCGATTATCCTCTCGGGTGCTGTCCTGAAAGACATTTTGGAAAAAAGCAAGTTAGACTTACCGGTAACTTGTTTTCCAATAGTCTTTCAGGACAGCAATAACCCAACCTGTTGTAATATTTGCTGTATACTATGACATAACTGTTGCTTATGTGTTTTAGCCGGGGCTGGAGGTTCTCTACAAACAACTGAAGGGTATTGGCGTGGAGGCCTCCTTTTGAATTCTGAATGGTGAGGTGTTTCCTGTTGGAGGAGGAGCCATGATATCTCGGGTGCTGTCCTGAAAGACTATTGGAAAACAAGTTACTGGTAAGTCTAACTTGCTTTTTTTTCATTTTGAATAGAGTAAGGGAGAGTTATAACACCTGCCAGATTTTCCTGGCAAGCTCACCAGAACTAATGTCCCCATTGGAAGATTTCCCATCTATTACTTTTCTGGGGACAACCCAAAATTTGGAGTTTTCTTTTACTTTCACTTTCAATGATAATGATAAACAGGACAAATAGAGCGGTGAATCTCCTTAACGGGGGCACAGACAGCAATAAAAATTGACAGGGGCTCTAATCCTTCTCCACTCCATCCAAAATGAAAAAAAATTGCCTTTAGTTATGCTTTAACCACTTGCTTACTGGGCACTTAAACCCCCCTCCTGCCCAGACCAATTTTCGGCTTTCGGCGCTGTCGCATTTTGAATGACAATTGCACGGTTGTGTGACGACGTACCCAAACAAAATTTTTATAATTTTTTTTCCACAAATAGAGCTTTCTTTTGGTGGTATTTTATCACCTCTGCGGTTTTTATTTTTTGCACTATAAACAAACAAAGAGCGACGATTTTGAAAAAAGAACAATATTTACTTTTTGCTATAATAAATATCCAAAAAAATATATAAAAAAAAATTATTCATCAGTTTAGGCCGATATATATTCTTCTACATATTTTTGGTAAAAAGAAAATCATAATCGGCGTATATTGATTGGTTTGCGCAAAAGTTATTGCATCTACAAACTATGGGAATATATTTATGGCGTTTTTTTATTTTTTTTATTTATTTATTTTTTTTACTAGTAATGGCGATCTGCAATTTTTATCGTGATTGCGATATTGGGGTGGGCATGTCGGACATTTTTGACACTTTTTTAGGACCAATGACATTTTATACAGCGAACAGAAATTTAAATAGCCACTGATTACTGTATAAATGTCACTAGCAGTGAAGGGGTTAACACTAAGGGGGCAGTGAAAGGGTTAACTGTTTCCTCATTGTGTTCTGTGTGGGGGCGGGGCTGGCAGGGACTTAACAGATCTAACTGATCCCAATGACAGGGATCAGTAGATCTGTTATTTCCCCTTCACAGAATGGAGAACCACCGTGTTCACCTGACCCGCTGGCACGCCCACGCAGTGTGCGGTGGCTGCGAGAGCGCTCTGCCACCGGCTGTGAGTGCGCGCGGGGAGCGCACGAAGGGGCGGACATCCATGGACGTCCCCCCGGCAACTCAGATCTGTGCTGTGGCCGTCTTTCGACTATAGCACGGATCTGTACTGGTGAAAGTGGTTGTAAACCTTCACATATACCCAGTGAAGTGACTGACCTCACGTGACACACAGAGATTAAACAAATCCTCCTACATAAGTTGTACCTGTCCATCTGCGGGCTTCTCTACATCACATTCCAGGTCCAGTTGTATTGAAGCTCAGATAAGAAGGTGCAGAGAGCTGAAATTACACACCGCAGAGCTCAGTGAGGAGAGCTCTGAGAGCTTATTGGAGAGAAGAGACAAGACACATCATCCCACCACCCCCCCTTCACACAACTCACAGGAACAGAGCTGAGGCTGTCAATCAGCTGGATGTCCCTCCCCTGACACCTTTTTTCTCCTGGTGTCAGGAAAATTTGTCAGAAGTAATTCCAGCTGATAGCAGAGGAATAAGGCAGCAGACAGAAATTACACTTAGTGCTCTTGATTGAGACAAGTACACACTATAGAAGGATATGCTTTGTTTATATTTCATGTCTGAGGTTTACAGCCACTTTAACCACTTCAGCCCCGGAAGGATTTACCCTCTTCCTGACCAGAGCCCTTTTTTTGATTCGGCACTGCTTCGCTTTTTTGCTATAATACATATCCAAAAATTTTTTTTAAAAAAACATATTTATTCATCAGTTTAGGCCGATATGTATTCTTCCTCATATTTTGCAAAATAAAATTGTGTTTTTACAAACCATGAGAATTAATTTATGGCATTTTTATTTATTTATTTTTTAATGGTAATGATGGTGATCTGCATTTTTTTTTCGTGGGTGTGATATTTCAGTGGACAGATCGGACATTTTTGACACTTTTTGGGACCATTGACATTTATACAGCGATTAGATCTAAAAATAGCCACTGATTACTGTATAAATGTCACTAGCAGGGAAAAGGTTAACCTGTAGGAGGCAATCAAGGGGTTAAATGTGTTCCCTCACTGTGTTCTAACTGTGTGGGGGCTGGGCTGGCAGGGACATGACAGATCTAACTGATCCCGATGACAGGGATTAGTAGATCACTGTGTCTACATCGGCGCTTCCCCGTTCTTCCTCTGTAGAAGGTGATCACGGGCCACCGGCGGACATCGAGTTCACCCAACCCGCAGCCACACTCACGCAGAGTGCAGCGGGCATGAGAGCGCGTTGCCTGCGGCTGCGTGGAACGCCGTTTACAGACGGCAATCTGCGCAGCGGAGCCAACTTGCCGCAGTAAATGTACGCGAGGCAGTTGGCAAGTGGTTAATGTGTTCCTTGCAAGTATGCTGCTGGCTGGGCGGCATAATATCATTGATTGTTGTGCTAAAGAAAGGGGAAGGGATCCAAAAATAGCTGCTCAGGCTTAGAATTCAGTCATGCAACAGTTTTGCTTGATCATTGTGTCTAATCTGATAGTAACGTATAACATTTACTCCCCCAAAATGTGTCTATCTAAGGCACCATTCACACCTGGGCGTCCTGAAAACAAACTATAGCGGTGCTCCCGTCGGGGCTGCTGATGTTGTGGCCCACCTGTCACTCTGCCCAGCCCAGCATTCACTCTTTCAGTCACTCAGAAGCAATGAACAGTCCATGTGCTTGTTTTTGTATTTTTATTGAGGGATTGAACTTGGATGGGGTAGGGGATTTATGGGATGCCCAGTAGATTGAAACAATTTGGTCAGTACAACTATGTACACTCTTTGTACAGACTTCCTCAGTCTCCTCCAGCACAAAGTTGCTTGCAGACTATTACTCTCTCTTCCTCCTGCACAACACTTCTCTTCAGGAACAGCTAGCACATGTGGTTAGGCCTGACACTGGCTTCAGCCAGGCCTTAGCAAAATGCCTTATTACAGGCAGGGACGATGGACCCCTCTGGTGTAGCAATTGAACAGTTCCAGTGCTAGCTGTCCTAGATGGACTACTGGTCCCAGTCAGCCCTCTTCAGGCACTGCCAGCCCTCCTGACCAGTTCCAGTGCTAGCTATCCTAGATGGACTACTGATCCCAGTCAGCCCTCTTCAGGCACTGCCAGCCCTCCTGGGTGCAGCTGCCTAACTCCACTGCCCATGACATTGCAATCTGCTCTACTGGCTCTGCACCCATCTCTGACTTCTTTCTTTTAGTCCTCCCAGGTGTTCCTCCCCAGCCCTCCTGATGGCACATGTCACTTGCGAGCTCTCCTGGCTGCATCCGGGGGTTCCCTCCTGAAGACTTGCCTGGCAATACTAGCTTCTGCTGTCCTCTTTTGCTCCTCCTGTACCTCCTGTCTGGATCCTTCATGCTTTCTTGAAGGGCTCTGTGCACTTGAGCACAGACCCAAGGTGACCCCCCCCCAGACTGCAGAGCTCCCTCAAAGGTCCCGACAGCCTAGTATTCCATCTCCAGTTCTTCCACCCGACAACTCCCCCCTCCGCTGGGCTGACCCTAAGCATTTAAGGAGACCTGCCCCCTGCCAATCCAGGTTGGGGATTGGTCAGGGCTCCCTAAAACACCCTAGGCAGCTCCACCTCTCCTCCCTCCTCTTTCTAGCAGCTTCTAGAAAGAAGAGGGAGGTCTCAGTCACACTGCCCGTGAGTCACCATCTGCTACCCTGAGCCACTCCCAGCCCAGATTAAACAAAAACACATGCCTAGCTTCCAGCTAGGCCTGCCTAAATGTGCCTACACTCACACAAAATCTCACTCTAGCACCTACCTAGGTATAGGGTGCTACTGAACTTAAAACACATAATGCACTTGTGGTGCCACCCCAACACATGTTAATAAAAGCTATGTCCCGCAGTTGTGAATGCGGCCAAAAGTGAAACAGATTTGTTAAAACAACAGTTCAAAAACGTATCCATTTCTAAAATACTTTTCAGTGCTGATTATTACTTTTCAAATTGCATTTCCATTTTCCCCCATTGTCATTTTAGATCCAATCTGAGAAGCAATACACAGCACTAAAAACTAATTTAGAAATGGATTCTTTTATTTGTATGGTTTTTGGTTAATTTATTTTACCAATACTCATTCACATGGGGGGGGCAGGGGTGGGATCAGGGGCTTCCAGACTGATAAGCCCCCTGCCCACAGACTTCCCTACAACCACCAGCCAGGGCTGTGGGGAAGAGGCCTTTGTCCCCATCGACATAGGGACAAGGTGCTTTGGGGGGTGCAAAGTCCCCCCCCCCCATGTTGAGGGTAGACACGTGCAATTTGTCTTTCATCAAAATTTGGCATATTCATTAAATCAGAAATAACCGAATTAACAAAAGAACGTTTTTAACAAATTTTTTCGAAAACAAATTTTTTTTAAAAGAACGAAAATCTGAAATTCAAAAATCAAAAAACTAAAATCTGAAAATAAGAACGAAATTCCGAAAGCAAACATTTGGATAATTTCTATTATAATTAAAATATTCTGTTTATTAACCATTATTATAGTTTATTATTGTTATTAATAATAATAATAACAATAATGATAAAAACTAACCAGCCTGTTAGTGAACGTAATGAAAGTTACAGATTATCCAAAATAACGAATGCCGGACAATTCGTAACATCGACTAAATTCGTATAAGTTACATTCACCCAGGTAGACAGGCAGAAAGAATGTATTGCAACCAAAACCAGGATGCTGGCATGAGATCAGCAGCTGTAAAGGATCAGGAGCGCTTCGCGAGGACTAGGAAATGTCGACGACTAGAGTACGGTCGTAGGACCAAAACCAACGTTATGTAAGAAAGACGGACAGATGGACCCACTTACATTGAATATGCTTAAATCAGCTACAATGCTTAACAGGCCGTAAGCAATAAAACCTATTAGACATTGAAAGTAATGCAAGTGATTGTCCGACCAATCAAAAATAGTAATAACAATAATAATAATAATTATTGTTATTATTTGATATTATTACCAATTATTTGTCTTATAAAATTAATATTATCTTTAATAGGTTTACAAACGAAAGCCTTAAA
>BLSH010045992.1:59251-75763 GCA_018402905.1 Glandirana rugosa | reverse complement strand
CAAAATTTTCAATAATTTTTTATTTATAGCACATAAATTAAAAAACCCAGCGGTTATTAAATACCACCAAAAGAAAGCTCTATTTGTGTGAAAAAAAGGACGCAAATTTCATATGGGTACAGTGTTGCATGACTGAGTAATTGTCATTCAAAGTGCGACAGCACTGAAAGCTGAAAAATGGTCTGGACAGGAAGGGGGTTTTCGTGCCAGGTACTGATGTGGTTAAAGATGTTTGCAGAACAGATGTTCACTTATTCCCAGTTTCATTTAAAGTGACACACACAGTTTCCAGATGTTTGCAGAACAGTAATATGGGTTATCCCGGCTTATTTATACTTTTTTGACACAGTTTGAAGATGATTTTAGAACAGTTATATGGCTTCTACCGTTAATTAATACTTTTCAGACCCAGTTTGAAGATGATCCACATTCACCTCCATTTTTGCTTTTTTTATGTTTTTATTTTTTTTAAAATATTTAAAGTTATTTCCCTGTCCCCATTTCTTTGTAGGGCACTTGTCCCGCCCTTACCCCCATTTTCCTTCCTTTTGCAGACCTCTAGGACCTTCCTGGACTTTTTTTACAGCAATTTTCAGAACTTTCATTAAAATTACCAGAACCCCGGACCCGAACCCGGACTTTTTTTGAAATGTCCGGGTTCGGGTCCGGGTCCCGGGCACCCCAAAGTTCGGTACGGACCCGAACTTTACAGTCCGGGTTCGCTCAACTCTAATTGTAATTCATGAAATTCCTGCCAAATCTTCCATGCTCCAAATTTTGGCATCCACCCTAATCACCTACCATCAATTCTACTATGCAGGGCTTTTTCTGGTGGAACATCCGACTGAAACAGTGTGGGGCACTGGGAGCCAAGCCCACTGGCGAGCCGGAGTGATCATACGGCAGAGCTGGCGAGCAGGACATACAGTTTAACTCAGGTTGCAGCCTAAAGAAAAGTGGAAAGGGGAACAATCTGCACTCCACTCTGCTTCTCCCTTTTAGACCAAAAGCTCATATTGGCACACCTGTGCCAGTGAAGTCACTGTTTTGCAGAGCAGATCAACCATGTGTCTCTGTGGAGATACATTTTTAGCCTTTCTTTGGTAAATTAATTGACAATGCTGCAGATTGGGACTGTGCTGTGTCTGTCTCTTTGCTAGGTTAGGCTTGTCTCTTTTCTGGACTGGGCTGTATCTTTGCTGGATTGGGCTGCCTCTTTGTTGGATTGGGCCATCCCTTTGTTTGGTTGAGCTGTCACTTTGCTGGATTTGGGCAATCTCTTTGTTGGATTTGGACCATCTCTTTGGTGGATTGGGCCATCTCTTTGCTGGATGTCTGCAGTCTGTCTGCTAGATTTGGACCATCTCTTTGCTGGAGTGGGCCATCTCTTTGCTGGACTGGGCTGCCTGTTTGCTGGATGGGGATTTTTCTTTTCTGGATTTGGGCTGTCACTTTGCTGGATATGGTGATATCTCTTGCTGGATAAGGGGCTGTTTCTTGTTGGATATGGGTCTGTCTCTTGCTAGACTGAGCTGTCTTTTTGCTAGATTAGGCTGTCTCTTTGCTGGACTGGGCTGTCTCTTTGCTGTACTTGGCTGACTCTTTACTGGATTGGGCCATCTCTTTGCTAGCTTTGGGCCATCTATTTGCTGGACTGGTCTATCTCTTTGCTGGATAGGGCTGTTTCTTTGCTGAACTGGGTTGTCTCTTTGCTGGATTGGACTGTCTCTTTGCTGGATTGTGCCATCTCTTTGCTGGATTGGACTGTCTATTTGCAGGATGTCTCTTGCTGGATATGAGACCGTCTCTTGCTGGACTGAGCTGTTTTTTGCTAGATTGGGCTGTTTCTATGTTGGACTGAGCTGTCTTTGTGCTAGATTTGGGCCATCCCTTTGTAAGACTGGGCTATCTATTTTCTGGATTGGACTCCTTCTTTACTGGACCATGCAATCTCTTTGCTGGATTGGGCCATCTCTTTGCTGTATTGGACTGTCTCTTTGCTTAATTGGGCCCTCTCTTTGCTGTATATGGGCCTGTCTCTCCGATGGATGTCAGCCTGTCTCTTTGCTGGATATGGGTCTGTTTCTTTGCTGCATATGGGTCTGTCTCTTTGCTGCATATGGGCTTGTCTCTTTTCTGCATATGGGCCTGTCTCTTTGCTGGATATGGGAATCTTTCTTGCTGGATATGGGAATGTCTCTTTGCTGGATATAGATATAGGCCTGTCTCTTTGCTGGATATGGGACTGTCTTTTTGCTGGATATGGGGATTTCTCTTGCTGTATATGGGGATGTCTCTTGCTAGATATGTGTCTGTCTATTGCTGGCTATGGAGCTGTCCCTTTGCTGGATATGGGCCTGTCTCTTTGCTGGATATGGGCCTGTCTTTTTGATGAATATGGGGATATCTCTTGCTGGATATGGGCCTGCATCTTTGCTAGATATGGGGGTGTCTCTTGTTGGATATAGGGCTGTCTACTTGCTTGATATGGGCCTATCACTTTGCTGAACATGGGTCTGTCTTTTTTCCAGATATGGGGATGTCTCTTGCTGGAAATCATTATAGTTTTCATCAATTGACTTAATTGGAATTTTATGTCACTGAAAACATGATGCTGATGAGAATTATAACAAACATATTTTTGTTGACTAAACACTGCCTACAGTAAAGTGAAGTTTGCTTCCATGAAGCAGATTGAAATGAAGTATAGGTAGACCCTGTTCTGGTCCGAGGTTGCTACCTTTCTTATAGTGATGAAGGAGATGTGTTAAGGCTTGATGAAGATTAGAGTCTCCCAAAGGCACTGCACTCAGCTGGCTCCTATTAGTGAAATATGGAGACACCAGTCTTCATCAAGCATTAACAGGTCCCATAGTGCATGCTGTTGTGATTTATTGACATTAACTGCTGCAGCCCTGAAGAAGGGAAAAGTTTTTTCCTCCTGAAATGTGTTGGCTGTGTCTGATGCTTTTAATCATTAAATGTTTCAAAAAAATTCTAGCACCAGACAGTCCTTCATATTCAGTTCCACTGTGGCAGGCTGAGTAGGGTTGAACCACAAATTATGAACTTTTTAGAATTTTTCTAATTATTAGAAATGTATTGTGAATCTTCAACACTACTGGAGGACTTGCTGAATGCGGCATAAGATGACTTCTGAGAAGTGCAAAGCATGCAAAATCTGAAAAGGGTCTTTAAACCATGCAACTAACAATGAAAGTTCATATAAAGCCGGACCCCTTCAGAAGAGAGCCTATTGATGAGGAATATGGATAGAAAACCACCAAAACGTGACGCCCTTCACCATAGCAGGAATGGAGGCTTACTGAAATACCAGCGACCCCCCCCCCCCCCTTACTCAGGAAGGTCAGTCTGCACTTGTGTAGATCTCTGATCCACTGGAGAGAAGATCCTGGGATGTCACTCCTGTGGTGGTGATCGGACCAAGAGTCAGCAGCAGATTCCTTGTAGCTCGTTATCCGGCAGCCAGGAGCATAAGAGGCAAAAAAGTAATGGAGGTAGACTCCTTACAGTGTGATATTGTCTCAAAATTTATTAAAACGGTGCACCATTAAAAGATACAAAGTTATGGCCATAAACAACGCGGCCAAACATTCAGAAATCCTTCCAGGAAAAGTAAAAGCGATCGCTCATGTGCAGTTTTGGGCAATCATGCCCACACGCTACTGCGCATGTGCGATCACTTTTTCTTTTCTTGGAAGGAGTTTTGAATGTTTGGCCGCGTTGTTTATGGCCATAACTTCGGTAAGTCTCCATTCCTGCTATGGTGAAGGGCGTCAATTTTTGGTGTTTTTTTTATTCATATTCCCCATCAATAGGCTCTCTTCTGAAGGGATCGGGCTTTATATGAACTTTTTATTTTAGTCACATGGTTTGAAAACCTTTTTCAGATTTTGCACGCTTTGCACATATTTGCTATGAACTGTATTTTGATGGACTGTATTGCACATTGACACTTTATTTGAATGAGTTTTTGTCACATTGATTGCAATTTAACGACTCCTGCACATTGTCACTTTATTTATATATGAATGTTTACAGGTTCATAATAGTGTTCCTTTTGTTTCATGCATGTATTTGTATTTATTTGATTAGCGCTACACTTTGTATATGTATGTTTTAGTGCCTGGTATCTGGGTTATAGTGTTTTAGCTGCCTTCTCACCACATCACTAGTGCAGATTTTTTCTTCTTTCTAGTTCCATAAGGTGTTAGCAGTACTTATTCTGAATGAGAGAGGTCCTCAGGGGTGTGTCAGAATGGCCCCAAAATAGGGTACATGCGTACATATTACTGAAGATAATGGGATTGTCTTCCAGCAACTTAGAGAAAAAAACTCTAGACCAGTGGTTTGCATGCATTACCATCAGCACTGTATTAAACCCCATATCCTGTACATCATGCAAATGTGACACATTTCCCAAGTTCATCACACCCCCTTCCCCTTTAAGTTCCCGAACTAACCTGGATCCTCTGGGAGCCCAGGACCACAAAAAACATAATTTGAAACGTGAGTGGGGGGAAATCAAGGAACTCTCCTCTGCAAAGTATGAACCTTGAAGCAATCTGTTCTGAGCACTTCCAGGTTCAAAGCTAGCAAGAGGTGTGCCATGATGGTAAAACAGTGACAATTTACACTGTCCATGGAAACCTCACAAGTATTTGTTGTATACAGTACATGCATTCTGGAAGGGTTCATGCTGTGAGGAACTACAGAATATAGCACAATTCAGCTTTAAAGCTTTTTTTAAGTGCAGTGCATGGCTTTTCTGGGAAGATCACTTTGATTGCCAAGGAAGTATAGAAAACTGATATCTATTCTCTGGTTTTCAGCACACAAGCAAACTCACTGAAATCCATAAAAATTTCCTTTAAAGTCCAAATCCATGCCCCCACCCCCTCCCCCACCAAATTAAATGCAGCTAAGGTTACAGTACTCTTTTTTCAGGCAGCATCAATCGAGACTGAGGGTAGACTGTGTGTACCGGGCCTTATGGGTGTCACCACAGCACTGTGCACTAACTGTGTAATGGTGCAGATGGTGGAGCTCTCTGTATCATTGAGGACCACCTATTGCCGGGTGGAGACTGAAGAGGAACCTGTGGCATCATGTGACCGGTATGATCGCTTCGGAGAAAGATAAGTATAAATATAACATAAAATATTGCACAGGAACCTTCGGGGACAGTTGGACGCTTTGGGGGACAGGAAAGGCGATCCCAGAGTAATACAACCCTAGGGAAGATGGAGATTTTGCAGATACCAAGATTTAGCAAAGAAACTTAAATTCCAAATTATAACTTCTACAATTCTTGTTTGATTTTCAAAAGCTGAGAATTCATCAAGGGAGAAGGAATATAATGACCTTAGGAGACGCCTCCGGATGTATTTCGGGCAACGGAAATGCTTTGTGTTTGAAACACCAACCGACTCCAGAAAAGAACTTAAGGAATTGGAACAACTACCTGATGACAAACTCAGCGAGGATTTTGTGTCTCAGAGCGCCCTCTTCTGTGACTACGTTTTCCAGAACGCCAAGGTTAAGAGTGTGGACATCACAGTCGATGTCACTGGACACCGTGAGTTCATCTAATGGTTTATAGCTTTAATCAAATACATTAAAGTGGTGTAAACCCAAAATGTAATATATTGCAGCTTACCAGACCCTAGATGTAGTGGCTGCATTCATTTTCTTTTATCAGGCATTTTTCCTTTATTTTCACAAAGCAATCCTGCCAGTAGCACATTTCCTGTCCTTGAATGACAATGCAACCCTAGACAAATGTCAACCTAGACTGTTATTCTGATTTAAACGAAAGCCCCTTTTCCTCTTCTCATCTCCATTGCATAGGGAGGCATTCATTAGATAGCTGGGTTAAAGTGATATTAAAGCCAGATTTAACCACTTGCCGACCTTCTTGCGTAGAAAGAGGGCGCAGTTGCAGCTCGCGTCCCCTGCATGCTCCGTGAGCGTGTCCGCGGGTTGGGCGGACTCGATGTCCGCCGGCGACCCGCAATCCCTTCCATAGAGCAATAACGGGGAACGGCTGATGTAATCACGGTGGTTCTCCGTTCTGTCAGGCGGCATGACAGTGATCTACTGATCCCTGTAATCAGGATCAGTTAGATCTGTCATGCCCCTGCCAGCCCAGCCTCTACACAGTTAGAACACAAAAAAATTTGTTTTTTTTCAAAATTGTCGCTCTTAGCTTGTTTATATTGCAAAAAATAAAAATGACAGAGGTGATCAAATACCACCAAAAGAAAGCTCTATTTGTGGGAAAAAAAAGACGTCAATTTTGTTTGGGTACAAGGTCGCACGACCGCACAATTGTGATTTAAAGCAACGCAGTGCCGAATTGCAAAAAGTGCTCTGGTCATTAAGGGGCAAATCTTCCGGGGCTGAAGTGGTTAAAAGAAAAAAAATGTGTTATATTTTCCTATGCAATGGTTTTGAATTGAGCAGCCCTGGCCCTCCTCTTCTTGGGCCCCAATGCAGCTCCTGGCCCCTCCCTGCTGTTGAGTGTCCTCCACAGCAGGCTCGCATCCAAGCCACTGCTCTGTGTGTCCATTCACACACAGAGCATATCTCAGCCCCAACCCCCCGCTCTCTCCTTATTGGCTCACTGGCTATAATTGACAGTAGCAAGAGCCAATGGCTTCCGGAGAGCCGCTGCTTTTGTGCACATTGCTGGATCAAGATGGGGCTTAGGTAAGTATTAGAGGGGCGGGGAGGGTTGGGGGGGCTGAAGACAGATTTTGCATGCATGCAGGTAAAAATCCTTGGGCCTATACAACCAGCCTATACAACCACTTTAACTGATCAAATTTTTAGGATTTCAGTTCAGTGTCAGTGCATAGGAAGATAGGAATTTACAAAGACACTGGATTTCTGGCAGCGTATTTGAAGTTGTTAAGGCTGGGTTCACACTGCACAGTGGAGCGGCTCCCAGCAGGGGTCCAGTGCGTTCCCATTCTCTGTTTCAGGTCCGATTTCAGCCCGCATTTTGAGCTGAATTCGGACCTGAAACGGACCAAAAGACGCACAGGACCTCTGTGCAAAATTGCACCGGAACCGCTCCGGAGATATGTGAACCGGCTCCATAAAGAGCCGCTCACAATCTACTGCTATTGCGAATTGGATGCGGGACACTCGCACTGTGGCATCTCATCCATATGTGCAGAGTGTTCACTGCACAAGGGCTTCAAAGGGGGGGGCCCACTGTGACCCGACTCACCCTGCACACATGGATGATAAGTCCAGGGTTGTCAGGGATGATCAGGACAGTGGTGGGGGCCCATAATAAATCCAGAGGGCCCCAGAAGCCACATTGAAGGAAGAGGGTGCTGCTGCTGACAGGAAAAGTGACAGTGGTATGACTTTTCCTGTAGCCGGGCTGGAACTGCCGGAGGGATGCTGGGGATGCCCATGCAATGACTTCATAGACCAGTAATCTCCCTCTGCCTAGCTCTGCTATGGATGAGTCATCAGTCAGAGCCCAGCAGATAAGTGAGCTATCACTGCACTGGCATCTCCGACATCCCTTCAGACGAGGGAAATTGTCCCAGAAGAAAAGTGAGAGAGGGGATAATTCTTCTATGCAGGATTCCAGGTGGATCAAGCAGCCAGCACTCCTCTCCTTGCGCATCCCACCCACCACCATACAACCCACACCCCTCTGCCTGCACTTCCCACCCACCACTATACACTCCGCACTCCTCTCCCTGCACATACTACCCACCACCATACATTCCGCACTCCTATCCTGGACATCCCACCCCCCACTATACACTCCGCACTCCTCTCCCTGCACATACTACCCACCACCAATACATTCCGCACTCCTATCCTGGACATCCCACCCACCACCATACATTCCGCACTCCTATCCTGGACATCTCACCCCCCACTATACACTTCGCACCCCTCTCCCTGCACATACTACCCACCACCATACATTCCGAACTCCTATCCTGGACATCCCACCCACCACCATACATTCCGCACTTGCGCCGCATTTCTTTGTTGGTGCCTGGGGCCGACTCTTGATCTTGCACACAGGCCTACTCATTTCATGATATGCCCTGTGACTCACAATAGTGTGAACCCAGCCTGAAGAAACAAATACACACACACATATATTTGAATACACTTGTTTTTTAATTTCCTCAGGATTGGGTGAGCTGGCAAAACTTTACACTGAAGCTTTAAACTCTTCTAAAGTTGCCTGCTTGGAGGAGGCGGTGGTTTCCTTGGCTGAGAAGGAGAACAAAGCTGCCGTTCAGGAAGCAACAAAATGCTATGAGGACAAGATGAAGACCATTGTGTTGCCTACTAAAACACTCAATGAATTCCTGGATCTGAGCACACAATGCGAAGATGAAGCCCGAAAGGTGTTTTTGAAAAGATCGATCAAGGATAGAGATGAGAAATTCCTCAATGAATTTAAGGTGAGTTTTGGTGTTGTATATAAACCCTGCTGGGTCTGTGTCCAGGTCTGTGTCCATGCATCTGCTGCGCTCCAATTGACATTAATTGGCCTTCCTGCACACGGATGCACGGAACGTCAGTTGTGTGTGCAATCATGCTTAAATACACTGTGTGAATGAGGCCTTAGGCGTTTCTTCCACGTTACGTTTAGGTAATGGCATTGAGTGTAAAGAGCTAAAATGTATGTTTAGATCTTCTCACCAAGAATAACTAGTATCTGGAAATAGTCAAAAAGGTTTGACAAGAGAAGTAATATTTTTAAATATCCATTCTATCAGGAAAATGTAAAGAAGACGAGAGTGGAGTTTAGTGATATGAATGAGGAGAAATCTCGGGAGAAGTGTGAGGCTCTTATTAAGAAACATTCTGCAGACTTGGAGAAAGCTTTGGCTGAAAGAACATTCTGTGTGCCTGGAGGACTTGGAAAGTTCAAGAAGAGCTTAAATTCCATAAAACAAAAATATAACACAGAAGAAGGAAAAGGAGTAAAGGTTGGTGGACTTATTATGTTATTCAGGATTAATCAACAAATACAACTCATTGTGCACTGAAAAATCACAGATTCCATTTCTTTTTTGCATTATAAGACCACCAATGTGGCAGCTGCCAGTTTTGGAGTTCAGCTAACGGTGTAACAAAACAGAATACAAATGGCATTAGACTTTAAAGGGCTATTAAATTATACATTGTTTTAAGAATATTTGCCTAACACTTATTTGTCGCGCTGGAATCCAGAATTTGGAGGTCGTGAGATTTGGTTTAAAGCATTAGTAAACCACAGTTAAAGAAAAAAAATTGCACGCTAGCATATTATTAGAGACTTATCTTAAAATGAAGCCCTCTAGTAGCACGCTGTTACCACTGAGAGGGCTTGCATCTTCACCCTGCATGAGTGGCCGGGGGCGCGATAACGTCCCTCCCACCATTTATGGCATGGGTTTTGATTAACATCACCAGCTGCATGCAATCTGAATATCTCCTAAACAGTGCAAGTTTAGGAGATATTCACAGTACCTACAGGTAAGCCTTATTATAAACTTACCTGTAGGTACAAGGGATAAAAGCGAGTTTACTACCACTTTAATTAGTCCAATCCAAATGTCAGTTGAATTTTTGGTGGACTTCTAGAAGAAGAAAGGCTGAAGGCAGCTCCAAAGCATTTTCATGCATTTATCTGCATCTGTTGTTCCCTGATCATGCTTAGCCTAACTCCTAGCGTCACCAAGCCCCACCTGTCTATCTTAGTATTTCTGGTAGAATTGTTTTAGGGCTTCCATGGCTGCTAGAAACTGCTGCTGCTTTTTCTAATTTCCCCAGACTGATTTCCAATATCTCCATTTTTTTATCCCTATGATCTCATCGGACAGGGCTGGCCAGAGCTTCCAAAACTACTCACAAATTGAAATTATTTTCTGCTCTTTAATATACACTGGTTTGGATTTCGAATTTGAAAATTGAGTATTTCAGAGGTTTGATTTTTTTTTTCTTTTAATTCTGTTTATTAGATTTTTGAATTTTTTTACAATACAAGAGGCATCCAGGACAGACAACACACCCTTCACGGAGTAATACAATATAAAACTGCAAATATTAAAAGGTGCATATGCATTACATAATAACAGGGTATAAAATGTAAACATTGTTAACATCAGCTAAGTAAAAAGGACAGGATTTTACCAATTAAATCTGAGGAGTGGAAGCCAATAACGTGGTAACTGGATAAATAAAGCAGGTTGCTAAGCCAGCATCAAACAGGAAAAACAACTTACAGGCTGGGTTTAAAAACGTATGCTGCCGGGAATAACCAGCAGACTACAGAAGAGGAATGTAAGGGGCTTCTGAGCCAGGAGTATCCCAGACTTTGAGCTTGCCCAGTGAGTTGGTTAGGTCATCGCGTACCAATCAGTGTAACGGAAGGGCTCCATGTGTGAAGAAATTTCCTCGGACAAGAAAGAGCATTCCATGAATCAATGCCATCTGGCTATAAAGCAATGCATAGACTGGAATGTTGGGGTAATCGTGTCCAATTTTCCCAAGAAGAACAATGATCTAAGTGCTTGCTTCACTGCGGATAATTTTGGTGGGGTGGGAAGGATGTATCCAGGCTTTCATGAGAGTCCTGCATGCCACTAAGAGACAGACATGAACCCACTGGGGCAGGCTCTTGGAACATGATGATGGCAGGGGGTTTGGCATGTTTTCAGAGCCAAAGATGCACAGCATGGGATCTTTAGGCACCAAGAGTTGGTGAACTTGAGTAACATAGTTGAGGACTTAATCCCATACATCAGTTAAGGTGAAGCGTAGAGACCGAGTGGGAAAACATAGTGGGATCAGCAGTTGAAAGAGTTATCTGGTACAGTTGGTGAAGTCCTCAAGTGCGAAAACCTCGGAGAGATGCATAACAGAATTGAAGTCCCCCCCCCAAGGCTTTGGCAATATTCTGGGATGAGCAAAGCCGAGGACACCAGGTCCTGAAAAAAGCCTGTCAAGGAGAGTTAATAGCATAAACAGTGGAGATAGTTATGTCATGAGAGGCAATCATTAAATGAAGAGTGAGCCTGCGACCCGCCGAGTACGAACTGTGTGCTGGAGATTTTTCTGGATCAATATTGCTACCACTGCCTTGCACCCTACAGCTGGAGAACCATAAACATCACCTACCCACATTTTACAAAGACTAAGGTCGTCTGCCGCCAGATCAGTCTACTGAAGGAGAGCAACGTCTGTGTGCAGTCGCTTAAGATGCATATCTGCATATGTTTATTAGGGGAACAGAGCCTCTTGACATTTCATGAAATTATCTTTAAGTGATCCCCAGCATTCAAAGAAGCCATGACCATTTGATGGGGATGTAAAAGAGATACACTCCCCAGTAGCCAGTGGGATGTAAAGAACAGCCCGGTATGCCAGAGTAGATTTGACACGGCTATTAAAAAATGAGGAGCAGACCGGTGAGAAAGCATTATGCTTTCTAATCCTCAAAGGAGTAGTCAGCAAAGAGCAGGAGCGGGTGATTGTCCACAGAGAGGTTTTAGGTTTGCCAGAATTTTTTGAAGATGGCGTGCTTGTTGGCATAATGAAGGTAGCAAACGATAACCGGTCTAGGCTTGGAGCGGCATTCTGAGGGCTGACCAACCCAGTGAGCACATTCCATAAGGCATGGCGAACAGAGACCCAGCTGCTCAGGGATGGCAGTGGAACAGATATTAGAAAGCATGGCTGTGGCAAGAGATTCTGGCAACCCTATGATGTGCAAGTTGTTGTGCCTTGACCGATTCTCCAGATCATTTTCACCTTGTCTTTAAGCTTTCTTTGTGTATGAGAAAGCCTGGTCAATTGCAGCTGATTCATCTTCAATACAGGAGATCTACTTTTCATTGTGTGTGATTCGCAGGGCTTGTGTCTGGACTTTTCTATGGAGCTTCTGTGGTCCTTTAAGAACAGCTTAAACCACTGCCTCTGTGATCATGGCTGCCTGAGCTATGCCGGCTAGGGGAGCTAAGGCGTAATGTGTCTGAGGGTGCAGGCAGTCTGTGGAGCTGGCATGCTCAGCGTGTGGAGCGGGCACTATATTGGCTTCATCAGACAAGAAGTTGGCGCCGTTGTCTGATCATTCCAAGTGCGAGGTGCGGGGTACCCCAGGTGATAGGTGGCCTGTAATGCTGGCGGGTGAGAAGCGTGGCAGGGGTCTGGATTCCCTAGCTGCTGTCTGCTGGAAGCCGATCATTTTTTTCAGTTTGACCTAACCACAGCTGGTCAAACTTTTCAGAGTTTCAATCAGCTCTAATAGCTAACTATATAAGATGGGAAATGCATATTTACAGCTCATGAAATGACCAACCCAACACTAGTGATGAGCCATACTCCCTTGGGTTCGGTTCAAGGGGGTTTGGCAAACTTCAAAGAAGTTCGGTTCCGAACCTGAACCCCATTGAAATCAATTGGATGTGAATATGTCAAATTCAAAATTTTCTGAGCTAATGGTCAAGGGGGCTGTCAAAAAATAGTCATAAGCAGTGATTTCTTAAATGTTTAAAGTAAAACAATAAAAATGTCCAATACCTTTACACAACATGCCTTAGGGGTGCTCTAATTCTTCCCATCTCTGTTATGTACAAAAAGTACAGCAGAAGCACTGACATGTACAAATGTTAAGTTTAAAAAATTGCCAGCAAATGACAGCTCCTTAAAAAACAAAAAAACGGGGAGTGGCCTGGATGCTGAAGAGAGGAGACGTGCTCTGGAGGAGCTCCCGGCACAGCACCACAATCTGGAGGCATCCGTCGGCTGGGGACCTGGGTAAGAGGCAACACACATCACATTAGCCTCCCCATCCCTGCAGCTACAAGTAGAGGCATATCTCCCGCGGATCGGAAGCTCCGGTCCGCGGTGTCCATAAATCGAGGCCCCGGCTTTGCGGCCTACCCGGGGAGGTGTGGGCCGCGCCACCTTCTGCCTCCACAAGGTCCCATCTGCCCTCTGGGGCCCTTTAAAATCACTCAGACTGGGTCGGGGCCCCCTGAGGGCTTTATAAGAAGACTATCCCCTCAGCTATAAGGACTTTTAAAGACATCAGGGCCTGTGTTAAAAACGGCCGGCGGCCATCTTGGTACACCCAGGTTTGCTCTATCACCATCTGCAGCATTAGCAAACCTCAGCCGCACCAGCACTGCTAAATCTAGCCCTAGCTGCAGGGCGCTGGCCGTCAGAGGAGAAGGGCATGTGGAAGAGGAGCTCCTGGAGCCTGGATCAAAAAAATCCGGCCCCGGCCGCCATCTTGCTCCACCCAACCATACCCCACACCTCAGTGTACCTGCTCAGGACCCCCACTTTCTGAAGCCCGAAGCACCTCACTATCTGCCCCCCTCCCTGGGGTTGCACAGATGGGATCCCTGATCTGAACCCAGCCTCCTACTTTGTACAGTACACACTGGCGGCCATCTTGGTGCACCAGATATAGCTCTCAACATTGTTTCAGGACTGGTTTGCTTTTCTTTTTGCCCCCCCCCCCGGGGTGATCACCAGATATCTATATTACAGACAAGACCCCTGAGGGGGACAAGACCGACCATGGAGACATGGTAAGCCACGCCCGCTGAGCCCCGTGTCAGCTCGGCCCAGACAGGCTGATTTCAGATAACAGAACACTTACTTTCTCTGCTCTTGCTATGATGGCGCACAGCTCCCACCTCCCTGACTCTGCTGATCCTCAACAAGGCACAATGCAGCGCTACCTACTCCGCACGCCCCAACTGGATTCCCGGACGTCCAAAGATAAGAAGGTGACAGCCCATACCATGGGGAAGCATAGGCCCCCCCCCCCAGTGGCATTGGACAGTGAGGGAGACGCTGAAACTAGCACAACCTTGGCCTTAAACCCTCAGGACCCAGCACCCAACTCGATGCCTCCTACGGCCCCTCCTTCAGCCCTGGAGCACCCCGCCACAGCTCTACGTATCCCAGGAGATACCCCTAGATCTGAGGCTTCTGCCCTTTTATCAGCCTTCCGGGCTGAATTTGAATCCTGGGCGGCAAAAATGGAGACCTCCCTCCACAGGGACATGCAAGCTCTTCAACAGCGAATAGTTGCAACGGAGACTACAGTTTCTGACTTGGCAAATACTCAATCCGCTCATGAAGCACGCATCAATTTTCTGGAAACGGCCTCCAGAGACCACTTACACCAGCTGCGGCAGCATCAACTACGCATAGATGATGGTGAAAATAGGAGCCGCAGGAATAACATCAGACTACAGGGCATCCCTGAGGCCACAGCTGCTGCAGACTTAAGAGTGACTGTCACTACCATCCTCAATCTAGTGTTGAGCAGGGAGACCTCCTCCCCCATAGAACTGGATAGGGTGCATCGAGTGGGGGGACCCAGGAGAGACAACAGTGACCGCCCCCGGGACGTCCTCTGCAGAGTACATCATTTCACCCTCAAGGAAGAAATAATGCGCAAAGCATGGCACCTAGGCTCCGTGGACTTTGATGGCTCTCAGGTTCATCTGTACCCTGATCTGTCCCGCAACACTCTCTATATGCGTCGGGCAGTCCGCCCCCTTCTGGAACTGATACGCCAGTCTGGAGCGACCTATACTTGGGGACACCCTTTCAGTATCAAGGTGACCAGAGCTAGCAGTAAATTCACCCTATCTGACCCTGGCCAGCTTCCAGCCTTCTTCCTTTTCTTAGAACAGGAACCGGTCACAGTGCCAAATTGGATGGACCCCCCGGAGGAGCGCCTAGGGCCTCAAGGCCGCGGCCCCCTACCACAATGTCACAGGCGTCCGAGATCCAGATCCACCTCCCTAGGCCCCAGAATACGCCGACCAACTTCTCCAGAGGATTAATCGGCTGACCCTGGACATTTCCGAAGTACCTGTTAACGGAACTTTGCCCCGACCCACGGAGTGACAATCATCTTCTGATATACTATGCAGATATTCGCCGGGACTCCCCTCGGGGTTGCCGCCACAGCCTTCTACATAGACTGGAAAAGTAAATCTTCACCCTTTTGAGATACGCAATATGATTATCCACTTGATCTTCGCCCTGCTCTTCGCTGGTGTTCTCTCTTTGGCTGGAGTTTGGGCGAATATCGGACTTTATTGGTGACGTCATGATGTGCTCTATCTCTGCAGACTGTCCCCCAGTCCCTACTTGTTCCTGTGGGCCGCGGCACCGCCATTGGGGTGAGATCTACACCATGTAGAGGTAAATAAGTAAATAAGTAAAGGGACCTATATGTCCCTCATAGATGTCCCTCTAACTAACAGGGATGTGTCCGGAGGGGATGGAGGAGGGACCGGGTAACAACGAGCTCCTACTGCCCCCCCCTATGTGCTGGGGGGGCCGTTGGGACCTCTTATGTATTGATTTTCTCTGGTACTTTGCATGCATGGCCTCCAGTTATAAGGAGTGTACTTTGAGGATATGTGCTCTTATACTGCTTCCAGGGAATTCTTTTTGCCCCCCCCCCCCTTTTATACGCACAGGTACCTTCTCCCTCTCAGTCGTCTTATTCCTTTGTTAAGATGTTTACAAAGTTCATGATATTTATGGTTTAACACGGGGGGGATGTCGCACCCCTGTTGACCTCCTGGAGATACCTTGGAGGCTTCTCTTTCGGGGGGGTGGGGGTGGTCTTGGGCGAGCCTGTGGCTGCCGGGACCGCTCTCCCCCCTCTGGACTTGAATTTATGTCACTTATAAACTAAGCAATAAGTATTCTGCTGAGTTGTTTTTTGATGTGTTTTATTTTTTCTTCTCTTAAAGTGTTCTCTCATACCATTTGTGCTTGTTCTGGGCCGGGCCCACGGCTCGGCTCTCTTCCTTACATCCACCCACCCACAACTAGGTTAGGCACGTATTGTGCCTTAAGCGTGTTTCTACACGGAGTGTCCAGCTACTGCTGACACCTTAGTAACCCTAGGCTCATTTAAAGGAGCCCCCTACCTGACTCTACTCACCTAGGCTTTACCTTCCCTTGCGCATCTGTGTGTGTGTGTGTGTGTAGTAGTAGTTTACACGGACACACACCCCCCTCTATCTTGCATCTATCCCTACATTTATTGATCTCCGTATTTCTCTCCACTCTACCTTGCTACCCCTGTCTCTGTTAGTGTTTTTTTCCTCTTTCTTACTTTCTTGTTTTCTGCATTCCACCATGGCCCACACGGACTGTGGCACACCCGGTACCACCTTACGTCTTTTGTTCTTTCATTCTTTCTCCTTTTTTTGTGATTGTCTCTGTCCCCATCGTTCCATCTCACCTCTCTTTATGCCTCTAGTTATTTACATCCCTATCTACGTTCTATCTCCCCCCACACACAGGCACATTTGATGATGATGTGTGTGTGTGTGTGTGTCTACGCGTTCCCTTCCATTTCGGATCCACTCATCTCAGTCCATCCCCCGAGGAAATTTACTCGGATCCCAATGATTCCACAGTCGTCATCGACCTGTGAGGCACATCTTTGTGCGAATTCCGTGTTAT
>BLSH010045992.1:40854-55472 GCA_018402905.1 Glandirana rugosa | reverse complement strand
GGCGTATGTGGAATATAAGGTAGTGAACACCGCTCAAATTGTCGAAAGCGGTGTACACAATTCCCAGTTGGTTGTTTTAGATATGTTAGGACCTATACGGCCCATAAACACGATATATTTACTGTAACCCTCTGGTATTTGACATCGGTATATTATGAATCTTTAGTACTCAATATTGATCCACTGTCTATACGATACCTGGATAAGATTTTGTATCAAGTGTTTTCTTTGTTTTGTTCCTCCTTTTCTCACAATAAAATCAGATTGAATTAAAAAACAAAAAAACAAAAAAAAAAAACCCATACAAGCCTTTTCAAGTGTCTGTTTGTATTTTTTTACGAAGCTGGCAATGAATGTCATTTGCAGTAATTTAAACTGTATAGAGTCCCCCTAAAATGCATACTAGGATTATTGAGTCTGGTATGAATTTCAAAGAGGTATGTCACAGAAACAATGCATGTGGTCCACCCCCCCCCCCATGAGTCTGGTATAGATTATAAAAGCAAACTCAATGCAAAAAAATGCACGGGAGACCCCCTAAAAATCCATACCAGACCATTCATCCAAGCAATCAGCCTGACTGTTCAGGAGGGGGGGGTGGGTGAGCGTGCAGCCTCCTCCTGAACCATGCGAGGTCCCTCTCCCTCCCAAAACACCAGCCATAGCCGGATGTTTGTTTAGGGGTCTGTGGGCAAGGGGCTTATCAGAATATGGATAATAATAAGGGGGCCCCAGATACCACCAGATGGAAAATTTAGGGCACCAAAATTCATCATCGATTTTTGATTCTTGATCTATTTACTCAGCCCATCCTCATCTTTTATATTTTAACAAAAGATGGTAATATATTGCATTTCTGTGCCCTGCATTTAACTTCAGTGCATTTGTTTTACTGAAAAGATGTGCTTGATAAAGTGTTATGCAAATAGTGTGAAATAAAAACATTTGAGCTACCACTATTTTATTCTCCATGGTCCCTGCTTTTTAAAAAATATATAGGGGGGCGTGGCCAACAGAGCACGAAGGTGGACGTCTCTCAGAGGAGCTCTGAGGAGAATTGACAAAAACCCAGGGAATCCTTCGAAATTACGGTCGGGTACGACTCCAAACAGATTAGGTATTGTATACACACCCCGACGAACCTACAATCCAAACATTAGGGGACATAACCTCCGGAATCCGACTTGGGTACGGACATATCGCCTCGCCTCAGACCCGAGCAGGCAGCCATATTGGCAGGCCGCGTCCCACCGTTAATTCCCACCGGCCTTTCAGATATTATACCCTGGGGTCACCCGCACCTCATTCCAAGAGGGGGAGACAGCGGGGAGTCCCACGGACATCACATAGCCTGAACTAGGCAGAGGACACTGTGGTTCCCTGAAATGCATCACACCGCCCTCTTCACAGGCCATAAACCCAGCAGGAGTGAATCCCCACCACAAAGCGGGAACCAAAATAGTGTACCACTAGACCTCCTGACGGTCAGCGGTCATCTCCGCAAGGAAAAACCCAAAGGACCGGCGATCGCGCATCTACGCGAGCCCGCGGGTTCACAACGGCCTAGCACACTAGGCCTGGCGGCCATCTTAGGACTCCCTAGGAGCACTAAAAACAGGAGGGAAACAACACCATCAATACAGACACATACAGACATCCTCTGGAGGGGGACTAAGGAAAGCCAGTGGGGTGTCCAGGAGGTGCCCGAAGCACTAGAGGTGACACGAGGCCCAGGAACAGAAGAATAGCGGCGGCCATATTGGGACTCCATAACCATATCCCACTGCCAATAGCATAAAACTAACAGGAAAGGCTGGGATACCTTACTGGATCATATCAAAATACAACACTAACCATTGTCTCTAGCGAAGGCCACGAGGCTTATACTGGGAGACACACCAGGCGCACAACATATGTGAACCACGCACCAACCCTATAGGATGACCACCTAGAACGCCTCGCTGGCAGCGAGGGGAAGCACTATATCGACTACAGCCCGCCAAACACCAGTTCCTCCACTAATATCACGAATATGTCCAGAAAGAGGGTAGGAGAATATAAAACACAAAAACTGACATCATTATTTTTTAAACCGGCCCCCCCATCAACAAGGACCAAAAAGGCAAACTAAACAGCGAAGCATACACAGACTTACCGGATGATTTTCCTGACGAACCTCCTACGCTGACGAGCCCACCCTCCCCCACACACCTAGCAGGAGAAAACCCTATAACGGGTAGTCCAGCCAAAGCCAGAATGTGTATAGACGCAGCAGCACCTGCAACACGAGCAAGAGATCCTACGGCAGAAGCACTGGGCGACAACGCCATACTGAGCTCCTCCATGGCAGCTTTCCCAACCACCGGTCAACCAGTATTAGACACCACTCTTAAAGATATGCTCATTTCCCTCCAAACTTCACTGATGAATGACCTATCTTTATTTTATCTCTACTCACAAAAGTAACAACTGATATAGGTCATATCCAAGACAGAGTTATGTGTATTGAAACCGGGATGGAGGCATGTGTGTCTACTGTCAACAATATCATAGATACGGTTAATGAAGTAAAAGAGGAACAATCCTGGATGAGAGCAAAAATATCAGACTTAGAGGACAGATCTCGTCGCAATAATGTCAAACTACGCGGTATACCAGAGAATATCCAACCTCAAGATCTACAAAGATACGCTAAAGAACTTATATGCCTAGTTCTCCCCGAAGCCTCCCCAAGGGATATAATAATAGATCGCATACACAGAATTGCAAAACCCCCGCATCTCGCTGCATCGGTACCTAGGGATGTACTGATGAGAATTCACTTTTTTCAGACAAAGGAAAAACTCATAGCTGGGGTGAGGAAAATGTCAGCTTTTCCACAACCGTACGAGAACATACAAATATATCCAGACCTATCTAGATATACTCTTCAACTAAGATGAGAATTGAACCCCATCACAAAAGGCCTGCACAACCACAAAATTCAATTTAAATGGAAATATCCGGCCACGTTGTTAATTTCAAAACAGGACACCACTTACAAAGTGGGAAACATTCAAGATGGTCTCCAACTTCTCCATCAATGGGGGATACTACCTGACCCACCACCAGACCCCATCCAACTCCACCCATCTAATGGCACCGCTAAACCCCAACTTGAGAGAGGAAAAAAAACTCCTATGGATCACTGAACGCCACACAGCAGGGCATAACGCTACCAAGTTTATCCTTTCCCGAGCTGCGGCTCTACTCCACCATAATAAGTTGCTCTAGAACTGTAACCCCCAACGGTGATTCTGCACCAGGCAGGTAAAATCACTGAGTTACAACTCGAGTTGTTTTGCTTTTTCTCTTTCTACTTTTTCTCTCTTTAGTTAACTCCCTGTTGCCAGAGGTGCCGCCAAACATCTATTGCTCTATTTTCACCCTTGGAAACCATTGGCTCCCTCGGAAATCAACCCAACCCTCCAGCCAAGAATCCAGAAGATTCAACTCACCAACAGTAAGTGCTGCTTTGTCATCACCCTTGCAACACTAACATCATGCCATTAAACATTCTCTCAATTAATGCACACGGGCTCAACCACCCAGTAAAACGACGCTCACTCTGGCAAACAGCACAAGACGAGCACAGCGACATCTTATGTGTCCAAGAAACTCACTTTATGACTTTGGCACCGCCCAGCTGCTCTAACAAGAATTATCCCCACATTTACACAGCCTCCTACTCCGAAAAAAAGAGAGGGGTTCTCATAGCTATCAGAAACACTGTCACATTCAATCTGCAACCCAAATTGGAAGACCCAAATGGAAGATTTATAATCCTGGTATGCTCTACTAACAGAGAACAATATACCCTCATTAACATTTATGCTCCGAACACCCAACAAAACAAATTCCTCCACAAAGTGATGCACACAGCTCAACCAATACAGCAGGGTCAACTCATAATTTGTGGGGACTTCAACACCACAGTGGACATACACCTTGATTCTACCAGTGCAGCCAAGAGAAGGGGATCCCCTTTAAAGCACTTTCTGCAATCCCATGGCCTGTTTGACGTGTGGAGATGCCACCATGGAGCAGAAAAAGACTACACGTACTTCTCTCCAGCACATAAAATGTACTCTCGTATTGATATGTTTCTTGTTGATAAATGGCTTTTACAGAAAATATCGGCTTCGGCGATCCACACCATGACATGGTCGGACCACGCCCCAATCTCTATTACGATAAGAGATACATCTCAGCAATATAAAAATCATATCTGGAGAGCCAACAATTACATTTTACAAGATCCCGAGCTTGCTCCAGAAATAGGTAACTATCTAAAAACCTTTTTCACTACCAACATAGGCTCAGTGGCGGACCAGACACGGCCATGGTGTGGAACGCTCACAAAGCCGCGATACGTGGAGTGTTAATACAGATAGCCTTTAGATATAAAAAAAAGAGGACGCAGCGCCTAAAAGAACTGACTGCCCAAATTGACAAACTGGAGGAACAAAACAAACGACAAACTACATCCCTAACTACCACACAACTCCTAAGCCTGAGACTAGAATTGCGCAATTTACTACTTCACACCTTCGAGAAAGCCCAAAAGAGACTTAAAGCATCTTACTACCACACGTCCAATAAGGCAGGGAAAGCACTTGCAAACCGATTAAAAGGGCATAGAACTAAATCAAATATCGACTATCTCCACCATCCACACACTAAAAAGCGACTCACAAACCCCCAAGAAATAGCTGACGCATTCATCACTTACTACGACGATCTTTACAATCTGAAACGTGACCCCACGACTCTGCAACCATCACCAGATGACATAAACGAGTTCCTAGACAAGGTTAAGCTCCCCAAAATAAGCCGCGAACAACTCAACGTCCTCAACGCACCCTTCACAAAACATGAAATACATAATACCATAAAATCTCTCCCACTTAATAAGTCACCAGGACCTGATGGCCTACCCGGGGAATATTACAAACAATTCTCCCAACAATTGCTGGACTGTCTGACAACAATGTACAATGACGCTGCCTCCTCTTCAAAATTTCCTTCAGAAAACCTACAAGCTCTCATTATAACACTGCCGAAACCAGGGAAAGAGCCGAACGAGACACAAAACTTCCGCCCTATATCCTTACTAAACTTGGATATTAAAATATACGCTAAAACTTTAGCTACCAGATTACACAACATATTGCCTTCCCTGATACATCCCGATCAAACGGGTTTTACAAAAGGCCGACAAGCGGCCGACGCCACCAGGAGGTTAATTAATGTGATTCACCATGCTGAGCTCAGCGGGACGCCTTCTCTGCTCCTATCACAGGATGCGGAGAAGGCGTTCGACAGAGGGCACTGGACCTATCTACATCGAGTTCTTCAAAAGTTCGGCTTTTCCGGACATATTCTAACAGCAATATTGGCCCTGTACACTAACCCATCAGCCCAGGTACTTACATCGGGAATGCTCTCCAAACCTTTCCATACAACGAATGGCACAAGGCAAGGATGCCCATTGTCCCCATTAATATTCAACCTGTCCCTAGAACCCGTAGCAGAACTAATCAGGAACAACAAACTGATCTCTGGCCTAGACATCGCTAAAAGGACACATAAAATCAGTCTATTTGCAGACCACGTAATATTAATGTTATCGAACCCGGCTCTTTCCCTGGTGGAAGTACAAAAAACCCTGGATCTTTTTAGCAAGGTTTCCTACTATAAAGCCAATGTAGACAAATCTTATGTATTGGAACTAGGTATCAACGCGACTATGAGTAACCTACTACAATCACAACACCCGTTCCTTTGGGCCAAAGAAAGTATCAACTACCTGGGGATCCAACTACCCAAATCGGTTAAAAAATTATTTGCCACCAACTATACACCAGCTCTAGAAAAGCTCAAGTCAGAATCTAGCAATCTGACTAGGCACGAATTAACATGGAGCGGTAGGCTGGCAGCTTTTAAAATGTTACATTTACCACAGATATTGTACCTTTTTAGAACAGTCCCAATACAGCTTCCCAAATCTTTCTATAAATCACTCCAGACTACCCTCAACCAATGCATTTGGAAAGGAAAAAGGCCGAGATGCACACGAGCGACATTAGTTAAACACAAACATGCAGGAGTTAAAAGCTCAATAGATTTTGAGGACTATCACATAGCAGCCTTTCTAGCACCAATCCAGGATTGGTTTCTCCCCACACCCACCAAAGTATGGAGCGATATGGAGGCTACCTTCATAACCCAATCTAGTCTGAGGGACTGGATAATAAGCACGACACTAGGAGTAAATATCCCTACAGCAGCACCACCCACCATCAAAGCGGCAGCCCTCGCATGGCAAACTATGATAAGGAAACTGACCCAACACCCGGAGAAAGTCCAACCCTTGTTCCCGATAGGGATTCTTGAACAGGTGACCAATGACTTAAACCTAAGACACTGGAGAGCTAGGGGCATATCATATATAGCAGAGCTCAGAACTAACTCACAAACTAAATCCTTCCAAACTATTCAATCAGAATACAACCTCCCACACACAGAACTCTTCACATACCACATAGTAAGAGACTGCCTCAAGGCAATTACTCCCACCCTTTACTCAATGCCATATATGATTTGGTCATTTTTTAACAACCCCCAAAAGACAGAAAAAGGCATATCCGTGCTATATAACAGTATGCAACAAAAGCGCGTATTCTCAAAAAATAAAGCCCACATTAAATGGGAACAGGTCTTGGGGATCAACTTCACCGAAAAACAATGGCATACAGCACTGAAGTAAATTTTTAAAGCCACCCAATGCTCAGCACTATGGGAACTCACATACAAAATCCACCTCAGATGGTACCTTACACCAGCGAAACTAGCTCTGTTTGACACTAACAACAGCAACTCATGTTGGAGATGCACAAAGGCGGTAGGAGACATCACACATATAATGTGGAATTGTACGTACATACGCAACTTCTGGAACACAATATTCCACATGATAACCGAAATCACAGGAGCCCCCCAGGAGGGAACACCGGAGCTGGGACTCCTGAACTTAACAATAGAAAATATCCCATACCATTGTAGACATGTGGTGACATACATACTTTTGGCAGCCAGGTTGAGCATCACGAGATTATGGAAGACCAACCATATCCCTAAGATAGTAGATACAATAGATCTAATTAACACACACTGTAGCTATGAGCTCATACACGCATCTAGCCAAGGCAGGAGAAGTAAAATTACCACATCTTGGCACCCGTGGCTTTCTTGGATACAGACACGACTTTGTCACTTTGTATAAAAGTAGCAGACCATGCCAGGGAGATCGATGCAAGATAGCAGTATTGGAGGGCCATTTCCCGGGGACACAAAAGTGAACCCAAATGGGGTGTCCCTGGGGAAGACCACTCGACCTCAAGGTATTGGATGGTCTAGTATAACCAACATTTACACACACGGAGTAACGCCTTACGGCAACAGGGAACTGTTCGATCTTTACATTTTTCTGTTTAACGTCCAATGTTTACAATTTTCCTCGAGTTCGAGGCGACAATATCCGACTGCAAACTTCAGCAGATAAACCAGCAATCTCTACGAGTTGATTCGCACCATTAATGAAATAGATTAACTCTACCCGAGTTGAATGATCTCTTAAGAGGGTCTGAGTGCGAAACCCACGCAAAAGCCTTTCCACCATCGCATTTAGGAATAAATAATAAGGAATAATAATAAGGAATAAATACTGGTGGTGCAAATCAATAACCAATAATTAATACAATACATACTTGTCCAGAGATATTACCATGTGCTTTCATGTACGGTACTGTTAACATGTTACTTTACTGCAAAATTATTTTGACTTGTATTGTAAAACCTTAAACTCCAATAAAAACAAAAACACTGACAAATAAAAAAATATATAATGCTTGGGGGTTTTAACTAATCTTCAGGCCTAAGATGATTAAAATGATTTTTTAAACATGCAAAAAAAAATGACTGACAACAAAAGTGTTAAGTTCATAGACATTAGACCCAGTCATCCAATATCTGCAATATTTTACACTACATTTTTGCCATTGTTCACTCTCTACAGGCGGAAGCGGTGCTCCAGGAATTCATAACATCCAAACAAGATGATTTAATCCTAATTCTAGAACAGGACAAGGCTCTGAGCGAGGAACAGAAGAAGAAGGAAGGTGAAATATTTGCTCATTGCCACTTACCATCACAGTTAGAGGAAAGGGTTTTCTTACCTATGGTGCTTGGTCCCTTTTATGCCATCCACTTGTCAGGATGTACTGCTACATGTGGTGGCTGCATTCGTTTTTCTAGGTTAGACTTCTCCTCCCCTCCATTACAGTGGAATAGAGATGGGGGATTGGTGATCACAGAAGGTAGCTTGGAAACTTAAACATTGTTTGATATTTCACTTCCACAGGAAGTGATAATGATACAGAATTCCTGGCAAGAATAGGTATTTTCTGCACTACATTATGGTTCCGCATCTTTGTCCTTCTCATGGTATCCAGAGTATTTTGTCTTTATACCTCCAAAGTCTGCGTATGTCTGTGACCAATTGTTTGAGGGGGTGTTAAAAAAGGGAGTGTGGATTTTTGGGTGTGGCTACAAATGAGGGTGTGGTTTTGTGGGCGTGACCAGTAGGTTGTCCCCGATTTCATTTTTTAAAATCTGGTAACCTTATCTTAAAAGCTTCAACAGTTACAAGCTGAAGCCCAGATGAGCGCGGCCTAATCTTCCTCATTTACAGTGGGGCAAAAAAGTTTATAGTCAGCCACCAATTATGCAAGTTCTCCCACTTAAAAAGATGAGAGAGGTGTGTAATTTTCATCATAGGGACACTTCAACTATGAGAAACAGAATGAAAAAAAATCCAGAAAATCACATTGTCTGATTTTTAAAGAATTTATTTGCAAATTATGGTGGAAAATAAGTATTTGGTCAATAACAAAGGTGCATCTCAATACTTTGTTACATACGCTTTGTTGGCAATGACAGAGGTCAAACGTTTTCTGTAAGTCTCCACAAGGTTTTTGCACACTGTTGCTGGTAGTTTGGCCCATTCCTCCATGCAGATCTCCTCTAGAGCAGTGATGTTTTGGGGCTGTCGCTGGGCAACACAGATATTCAACTCCCTCCAAAGATTTTCTATGGGGTTGAGATCTGGAGACTGGCTAGGCTACTCCAGGACCTTGAAATGCTGGGATCATTGTCATGCTGAAAGACCCAGCCACGTTTCATCTTTAATGCCCTTGCTGATGAAAGGAGGTTTTTACTCAAAATCTCACGATACATGGACCCTTTGCAGAAAAACAGCCCCAAAGCAGGATGTTTCCACCCCCATGCTTCACAGTAGGTATGGCGTTTTTTGGATGCAACTCAGCATTCTTTCTCCTCCAAACACGACAAGTTGAGTTTTTACCAAAAAGTTCTATTTTGGTTTCATCTTACCATATGACATTCTCTCAATCCTCTTCTGGATCATCCAAATGCTCTCTAGCAAACTTCAGACGGGCCCGGACCTGTACTGGCTTAAGCAGGGGGACACGTCTGGCACTGCAGGATTTGAGTCCCTGGTGGCGTAGTGTGTTACTGATGGTAGCCTTTGTTACTTTGGTCCCAGCTCTCTGCAGGTCATTCACTAGGCCCCCCCCGTGTAGTTCTGGGATTTTTGCTCACCGTTCTTGTCATCATTTTGACCCCACGGGGTGAGATCTTGCATGGAGCCCCAGATCAAGGGAGATTATCAGTGGTCTTGTATTTCTTCCATTTTCTAATAATTGCTCCCACAGTTGATTTCTTCACACCAAGCTGCTTACCTATTGCAGGTTCAGTCTTCCCACCCTGGTTCAGGTCTACAATTTTGTGACTGGCATCCTCTGACAGCTCTTTGGTCTTGGCCATAGTGGAGTTTGGAGTCTGACTGTTTGAGGTTGTGGACAGGTTGTGTCTTTTATACTGATAACGAGTTCAAACAGCAGCCATTAATACAGAGTGGAGGACAGAGGAACCTCTTAAAGAAGAAGTTACAGGTCTGTGAGAGCCAGAAATCTTGCTTTTTTGTAAAGGTGACCAACTACTTATTTTCCACCATAATTTGCAAATAAATTCTTTAATAATCAGACAATGTGATTTTCTGGATTTTTTTTTTCTCATTCTGTCTCTCATAGTTGAAGTGTCCCTATGATGAAAATTACAGGCCTCTCTCATCTTTCTAAGTGGGAGAACTTGCACAATTGGTGGCTGACTAAATACTTTTTTGCCCCACTGTATGTACCTGTAATGGACATAGCAGGAAGTTTAAGACATGCTCCTATACCAAAGCTAAGAGGTAGAAAATTATATTTATGTTTACATTTATTGGGGTCAATTCACTAACGTTTACCGCATGTGATAAAGTCCAGTTCATACCGCAAAATGAAAAATATGCTGGTAAATCTAGTTTAACTGGTTCCCGACCGCGCGCCGTGTTTTCACGGCGGTAGTCGGGGAGCCCTGCGCGAATGGCCGTAAATAAGCGGCGATTCGCATTTGGCCACCAGGGGGCCGGCGCGCGCGCGCGCACCCGCCGCACTCCTGAGGAGTGTGCCCGCGGCTCGGGCGGACCCGATGTCCGCCGGCGAGCCGCGATGAGCGGCTACAGGGCAAAGAACGGGGAACCGCCGATGTAAACACGGCGGTTCCCCGCCCTGTCAGTGGGGCATGAGAGAGCTACTGATCCCTGTCACTGGGATCAGTTAGATCTCTCATGCCCATGTTAGCCCAACCCCCCCACAGTAAGAACACCCAGGGAACACAGTTAACCCCTAGCTCTCCCCCTGCGGGTTAACCCCTTCACTGCCAATGACATTTATACAGTAATCAGTGGACATTTAAATTTCTGATCACTGAATAAATGTCATTGGTCCCAAAAAAGTGTCAAAATGTTCCGACATGTCCCCCCCAATATCGCATTACCGCTAAAAATCGCAGATTGCCGCCATTACTAGTAAAAAAAAAAAAAAAAAAACCCCAGAAATGAATTCTCATCACCCTTAAAAGCGGCCACTTTTGCGCAAACCAATCAATAAACACCAATTGCAATTTTTTTTTTATCGCAAATATGAGGAAGAATATAAATCGGCCAAAAACGGTGAAAAAAAATGTTTTTTTATATTTTTTTTTTGGATTTGAATTTTAGCAAAAAGTAAGAAATTTGGGTTTTTTTGCAAAATGGTCGCTCTTCTTTTGTTTATAGCGGCGATAAGAAATGACGCAGAGGCGATCAAATACCACCAAAAGAAAGCTCTATTTGTGGGAAAAAAAGGACGCAAATTTTGTTTGGGTACAACGTCGCAAAAAGTGCTCTGGTCCTAAAGTGCAAAATTCTTCCGGGGCTGAAGTGGTTAAAAAGCTCTTAAGTCCAATTCACAAATAGACCAGAGAGTATAAAAACATGCAACCAGGGTTTTGCTGGTGATATCACATGCAGTATTTGTCAAAAAACAGCGTGGGGGACCCTTATACTGTTTTTTGCCAAATAGCTGGCTAAGGAGCAGGCCGCTGTGTCCTTGTCAGTGGGTTCCCCGTTGACAGCTGAATGTGAAAAAAACATGCTGGCAATTAAAAATGATGCCCCCCCCAATGCATAATAGGCCCTTTGGGCATACCAGGTTACCATACAAGGCCACAAAGGCTCTCAATATAGGGGGGAGGGTGTTTCTGGGGCAGGGGGAGTTCTGCCTCCCACCCATTCAGCTGGCTTCCTGGCCTGCTTTCTAGCAAACAACTCAGTGTGGTGAATTACTGCATTAAATAATGCAGTAATTAACACAAAATTCTTTGTGAATTGCACTTTCACAACTGACTTACCGCAAGCGTTATTTTACTGCATTTTGAACTGACCCCATTGTCTGCTCTGTTTGTCAGAGGAAAACAATAGAAAACAAATGGAGGAAATGAAAGGAAAACTTCAACAAATGGAAGAAGAGCAGGAGCAATTGAAATCAAATGAAGAAACAGAAAACCAGACGAAGATCTTTCAGCAGTTAATAGAGGGGTCAGAGGAAGATAAAAGACGGAAGAATGAGCGAATGGAACAAGTCGCAAGGGAGAAGGAAAGGGTAATGCTAATTATTTTAAATTATTACCTAATTTATTCAAATGCACTGTGTGTTAAAACCTATTTTCACCTTTTGGGCAAAAAACATGTTCAGAATCACAACTAGAATATGAATGCATCACCAGTATGGTGGCTTTGTATAATAATGGAATGTCTGTTTTCTGTGTGGTAGTCGTAGTGCACAAAAACAAATTCAGTACACGGGAGAAACGAATCGTAAATACTACACAACCAGACTTTGTGGACAACTTCACCTACCTAGATGGCCAAAAGTAGATGTCCCTTCAAATCAATGAGGTCAGGTGGTTCCAGTAAATGCTATTGTTAATGTGGCAGCATGCAAAGACATTTTAGACAATTCTGTGCTTCCAAGCTTGTGACAACAGTTTGGGTAATGGCCCCTATTTTGTCCCAGTGTTACAGTATTGTGTCCCTGTACACAAAGCCAATTTCACAAGCAAATGGTTTGATGAGTTTGATGTGGAGAAATTGGAGGGGGAAATGGCAGTTGTGAGAAACACAGAGGATCCTGGAGGAATAAAGCATCCTGCACAGAGCCCTGGCCTCAACCCTACTGAAGAACTTCATCCAACATCAGGATTTAGCCTCACAAAATCTTATGGAAAGTCTTCCCAGAACAGTGTGTGTGTGTTGAGTTGGGATGGGCCCGCTGTTCGAGTCATTACGGGACGTTCGCAGCAGATTCTTCCGCCGCAGAGCACCCCGCAATACATGCAGAGAAGATGGCTTGCACAGCTCCTTCCTTATGGGAGGGCTGCCGCCATCATTGCTCGCTTTATTTTGACAGTTTATTTATATGCAAGGGCAGGGCCACCCGGTGATGTAACATGTGCCCCGCCCCTTCTGACGTCATGCTATGTCAGAGGGGCGGGGTCACTCATTTACGTCACCAGGTGGCCCTGCCCTTGACTATAAATAAACTGTCAAAGCAAAGAGAGCTCAGTCGGCGGGAGCCCTCCCATGGAGGAGGAGCTGTTGCATTTTTTTATTTCCTGGTCCATCGCGTGCCGTGATTGACGTAGATTACAACGGGGGACGCAATTTTTTTTTCTTTTTTAATAAAGGACTTGTCCCTAATTGTCTCCAGTGGTTTCTTTCTTTTTTGACACTTTTTTGGTGAATTAGTAGGGGTACGATGTACCCGATACTGATTCACATGGGGGGGTCGGGATCTGAAGCCCCCAGCCCTCAGACCCCCACAACCACAGCCCAGGGTTGTGGGGGTGAGGCTCTTGTCCCCATCAATGATGGGGACAAGGTGCTTTGGGGTGGGGGACGCAGAGCCCCCCCGGCCCCAAAGCACCCATACTCCCCACGTTGAGGGCATGTAGCCTGGTATGGTTCAGGAGGGAGGGGGCCCTATCCTGGCAGGGCAGGTTGCATGCTCGGATAAGGGTCTGGTATGGATATTGGGGGGGGGGGGGCCCATGTCAATTTTTAAAAAAAAATTGAGTGCACATATTCAGCATCATATCCTGAGGTTGTCTTTGGGAAATAGATGTATGAGTGCTGCCAGCATTGCTGCAGAGGTTGAAGGGCTGGGGGGTCAGCCTGGCAGTGCTCAGACCATATGCCACACACTGCATCAAATTGGTCTGCATGGCTGTTGTTTCAGAAGGAAGCCTCTTCTAAAAATAATGCACAAGAAAGCCCGCAAACAGTTTGCTGAAAACAAGCAAACTAAGGACATGGATTACTGGCTTCATGTCCTCTGGTCTGATGAGACCAAGATAATCTTATTTGGTTCAGATGGTGTCAAGCATGTGTGGCGGCAATAAGGTTAGGAGTACAAAGACAAGTGTGTCTTGCCTACAGTCAAGCATGGTGGTGGGAGTGTCATGGCCTGGGGCTGCATGAGTGCTGCCGGCACTGGGGAGCTACAGTTCATTGAGGCAGTGCTGGAAAATAATGGAGGCCACACAAAATATTGATACTTTGGGCCCAATTTGGACATTTTCACTTAGGGGTGTACTCACTTTTGTTGACAGTGGTTTACACATTAATGGCTGTGTGTTGAGTTATTTTTTGGGGACAGCAAATTTACACTGTTATACAAGCTGTACACTCACTACATTGTAGCAAAGTGTCATTTCTTCAGTGTTGTCACATGAAAAGATAGAATAAAATATTTACAAAAATCGGTGGGTTACGTCAGTGTGGCGCGGATCACACTTACCCGGGAATCTCATTGACTAATGTAATCAACCTACAGTGTGACATATAGTATTGTTTTACACAAAAAGTAATAAAAAATACGATCAAAAGTAGAAAAAAAATAAGGAACAATGTCATAGAGAGTTTTCACTCATATGGGAAGTGTAAAAACATTTATAAAATAAGATAGAAAAGTACACTGTTGTGACTTCTTTACTGTGAAACGATGTTACATCACTCACATGTCGAACATATTGTCACATTTAAACGACAGGGGTTTTTTATTGAGTTGTGTGTCGGT
>BLSH010045992.1:25352-40844 GCA_018402905.1 Glandirana rugosa | reverse complement strand
GCATCAAATTGGTCTGCATGGCTGTTGTTTCAGAAGGAAGCCTCTTCTAAAAATAATGCACAAGAAAGCCCGCAAACAGTTTGCTGAAAACAAGCAAACTAAGGACATGGATTACTGGCTTCATGTCCTCTGGTCTGATGAGACCAAGATAATCTTATTTGGTTCAGATGGTGTCAAGCATGTGTGGCGGCAATAAGGTTAGGAGTACAAAGACAAGTGTGTCTTGCCTACAGTCAAGCATGGTGGTGGGAGTGTCATGGCCTGGGGCTGCATGAGTGCTGCCGGCACTGGGGAGCTACAGTTCATTGAGGGAACCATGAATGCCAACATGTACTGTGACATACTGAAGCAGAGCATGATCCCCTCCCTTCAGAGACTGGGTTGCAGGGCAGTATTCCAACATGATAACGACCCAAAACACACCTCCAGGACGACCACTGCCTTGCTAAAGAAGCTGAGGGTAAAGGTGATGGACTGGCCAAGAATGTCTCCAGATCTAAACCCTATTGAGCATCTGTGGGGCATCCTCAAATGAAAGGTGGAGGAGCGCAAGGTCTCTAACATCCACCAGCTCCGTGATGTCTTCATGGAGGAGTGGAAGAGGATTCCAGTGGCAACCTGCAAAGCTCTGGTGAAGTCAATGCCCAAGAGGATTAAGGCAGTGCTGGAAAATAATGGTGGCCACACAAAATATCGACATTTTGGGCCCAATTTGGACATTTTCACTTAGGGGAGTACTCACTTTTGCTACCAGTGGTTTAGACATTAATGGCTGTGTGTTGAGTTATTTTGAGGGGACAGCAAATTTACACTGTTATACAAGCTGTACACTCACTACTTTACATTGTAGCAAAGTGTCATTTCTTCAGTGTTGTCACCTGAAAAGTTATAAGAAGATCTTTACAAAAATGCGAGGGGTGTACTCACTTTTGTAAGATACTGTATGTCCAGCTGATTTTCAAGATCCTCCTGTAGAGCCACAGTTCAAAGCTTGTGATAATCTATCGCAATGCCTTTAGAAAAGAAAGTCCCAAGCTTTTGATTGCTTCTGTTTTTATCAATCTTTTCTTTGTCCATAGAGGAAGATGGTTCCTCATCAGCTCTTTGTGTCTCCAAAAAGTTTGTTTGGCCTTGGTGATTCCAGCTTTGATATCAGCACCATTCTTCAGGCTTTCACTGATACATATTCCAAGATATTGGAAGTTGGTTACTTACTCTATTCTTTCATTTTCATATCTCTGTGTCCTTTTGTAAGAAAAGAGAGTAAACAGGGTTGCAAAAAAGCTACATAGTGCAGTGATACCTTTATTAAAATAGTTCACGTAAAAAGAGATGGTAAGCATTGCACTAACAAGTGTGGAAACAGGGGGTGCACATGTAAGAAAGCTCAGTGTCTGGGGCCTGTGATGTGCCCAGTATAAAGTCTGTGCAGCCACCGCTATGGGCAGGAAGATGGATCGCACTGCAGACATTCCGGAAACACTGGTATAAGGATCAAACACCACCACGGAGGGATAAAAGCAGGCCATTCTCACACTACTGTGAACCCGTAAGGCACCCTGTAAAGGTATTTCGCAGAAACTTTCCCTTTGTCAGGTTGACGTATATCCACATTTGTGAGTGCAATGTTTACCATATGTACTATCTGAATAAAGGTATCACTGCTCTATGTAGTGTTTTTTGCACCTTTGTTTATTCTTTTCTTACAGAATGTGTTTTGGATCCCCAGTCAAGTTTCATATTGCGGCAAAAACACATAGCAAGTGACAGCTTTTTATAGTTAGCAGACAGTTATTAGACCCCCTTTCACACTGAGGCAGTTTCCAGGCATTTGAGTGCTATAAATAAAAAAGCGCCTGAAAACTGTTTCCCATGCCGTCCCAGTGTAAAAGCCCGAGTGCTTTCACACTGGGGACGGTACGCTTGCGGGACGGGAAAAAAATCCTGTAAGCAGCATCATTGGGGCACAGCATTCATTCCAATGGGCAGGGGTGATTTGGGAGCGCTGTATACAATGCCCCCAAACCACCCCTGCCCATTGGAATGAATGGGCTGCGCTTCGGAAGCGCCTGAAAAACGTTTCGGAAGCACCGAAACACAGGCGTTTTTAACCCCTTTTTGCTGGTTAAAAGCGCCCTGCTTGCGGCCAAAAAGGGCCACAAAATGCTGCCACGGCCCCAGTGTGAAGGGGATCTTATGGTTGAATATGTTTTTATTAAGATGAAAAATCTTTGGTACATATTGTAGTCAAATATAAAGGACATTGAAAGACAATCAGGTTGGACCTCATCATACACAAGACATTTCAGGTATCATTAACGTTGTATGAATACATATACATATACAAAGCAATTAGAGGTGTATCAAGCTCTTGAAGTATACTATCACTCAGGTAGACATGTCATAGTTTGGAAGAGGACCAAACTGTGTTCAGAAAGACAGACAACTAGAAAGCGTCCTTCCGAGCGTGCATGGTACGAGGTCTTGTGGGGTTTGGGGGGGTCCCCCTCTTCCCGTGGTCCAACACAGGGGACCAAAGAGAGAGGGGGAGGTAATCCCCAGAGCGATAGCCTCAGTTAGTCCATAGTATTTTAAATTTGTCCCAAGTATCCTGTACCTGGGCTGCTTGTTCCTCCATCAGCATGGTTTCATTCACCTCCTCCACCCATTTAGAGAAGGAAGGAGTGGTGGAGACTTTCCAATATTTGGATATAAGTTGCCTACCTGCTGTAAGGAAGAAACGTAACAGTCTCAATTTCTGTGTTTTGACTGAACCTGGTAAAATAGACAATAGAGCAATAGAGGGATTAGGGACCAGGGGATCATCATATATGTCCATGTAAGTTTGAAATATCTGGTTCCAGAGAGGTTTTATAAGTGAACATTCCCACCAGATATGCACGAAGGATCCCTTCTCTTGGTGACATCGCCAACACATGTCTGTGCATGAAGGAAAGATTTGGTGCAAAGAGGTAGGTACGTAATACCATCTAGTTAGTACTTTGTAATTTTTCTCTTGGGCGTAACTGGATATTGATGATTTATGGGTGAACAGAAAGGACTTCTGCCATTCTGCGTCCGGTATCACCCTCCCCAGCGACTCAGACCAAATCCTAGTGTACACTGGCAACTCAGGGTAAATATTGGACTGGATTATTTTGTAGATCTCAGAGAGCGAGTGGCGTGGGACCTGGGGAAAGGTACATAAGTGTTCGTACATTCTAAGACTCCTATGCGTTTGTTTGGTGGCATGTAGGGCCTTACAGAATGAGGCGAGATGAAATTTGGTGAGCCATGGGAGTCTGGTGGATTCCCTTGAGGTACCTTCCACAAAGTCTCCAGTGGACTGGTGTACATATTGTCTTGCCGTGGGCCAGGAGAGTCTGTCATATGCGGCAAAGGATTGAGCTCCCATTCCTTCAGGGACCTCTGGGGGGTCAAATAATGAAGACAGTGGGCTAGGATCTGAGGATAATATATATTTGTCCCGTCTCTTGTACCATAACTGTAGAGCAGAAACAGTCAGGGGAGACAATGTGTGGCATTGTCTATAGGTATTTGCGTGGCCCCATAGGAGAACACGCAGGTCCACAGGGGAGACATCTTGTTCTACCTTAACCGACAATTTGGTAAGTGGTCACGGAAACCACTCTAGGAGCCTAGAAAGTATAGTCGCTGAGTGGTATGTGTCAAAATCAGGAAGCCCCAATCCCCCTCTCATTTTCGGTTGACATAAAAGTTGATGTTTGAGTCTAGGGTGTTTCCCTTGCCAAACGTAGTTAATTGTTAAGGTCTTAAGACTGCGAAAGAACGCCATTGGGAGGGTGATGGGAAGAGTCTGAAACAGATAGAGGAGTTTTGGTAAAATGTCCATTTTTAAGACACTAATGCGTCCCAACCAGGACAGGTTGAGGTCTGATCGTAGTTCTAATGATCATCTAATTTTGGTTAGGAGTGGGCTGTAATTAAGAGAGTAGATATCGTTGTAACAATAGGGTATGGCAGTGCCTAAATATGTTATCGCCTTCTGCCTCCATTGAAACTGGAAGTTAGTTTGGAGTAGGGAGAGTGTGCGCTGAGGGAGGGATATGTTAAGGGCTTCGGTTTTAGATAGATTTAGCTGGTAATTGCTATGACTCCCAAATCTGTGTCGTTCTTGTAGAATTGTGGGTATACTGATCAGGGGTTGTGTGACATACAATAAGAGGTCATCCGAATAGAGAGCGAGTTTATTATGGGTCGAGGCGGTAGGTATACCATGAATCGACGGGTTTGCTCTCAAGGCTTGGGCTAAGTGTTCAGTTAACAATGTGAACAGTAGGGGTGATAAAGGACACCCCTGCCTGGTACCATTTGTGATAGTCAGCGAGGGAGATTGGCTACCATTAACCAGAACCGCAGCAGTGGGGGACGAATAGACAGCCATAATGCGTTGGAGCATGATTGGGCCGAGACCAATTTGTTCTAACGTGTGACGTAAGAATGGCCAACTGACCCGATCGAATGCTTTCTCCGCGTCACATGATAAGAGGCAAGTGGGTATGTGATGTTTTTGAGCGTGGGAAATGAGATGGAGGGTTTTTGTGGTGTTGTCCCTGGCTTCTCGGCCCGGGACAAACCCCACCTGATCCCCATGTATAAGGGAAGGTAATAGGGGCGAAATTTGAGTGGCCAGAATTTTGGTATAAAGTTTAAGGTCTAAATTTAGTAGTGAGATAAGCCTATAGTTGCTACAAAGAGACGGGTCTTTTCCTGGTTTGGGGATAACTGCTATCTGAGCTCTCAGTAAGGACGGGGGAGGGGGATTATCATCAGCAATAGAATTGAAGGCAGAGGCTAATAATGGTGCAAGCTGAGGTGCGAATGTTTTAAAAAAACGGGCTGTAAAACCGTCCGGGCCCGGACTTTTCCCATTCTTCAAGGTCTTGATGACTTGGAGAAAGTCTGTGGTGGCAAGCGGTGTTTCTAGAGCTTCCACTTCCGCTGGTGGTATGACGGGTAGGGCCGTTTCTTGGATGTAAGTGAGCAGATCTGATTGTTGTTGTGAGCTAGAGGTCATGTCTCGTGGTGAGACATTTTGGGGAAGGTTATATAAATTATGATAGTAAGAGCGGAATTCTTCCGCGATGTCTGTATTAGTGAAAATTTTACCCTTCGTTGGAGATTGTAAGAAAGGGATGGAAGCTCTAATACCTTTTGGTTGAAGGATGCGGGCAAGGTGCTTACCTGGCTTGTTGGCTTGGGAGTAATGTATCGCCCTGCCTTTATCCCTGGCTATTAGGGAATGCTCTGAGAGAAGTCTCAGAAGATCTCTTCGAGCATTTGAGAGGTCAATTAGGGTATCACTGTCAAGCGTGCATTTATGTGAGGCCTCTAGTGCAGAGATCTTAGAAAGAAGAGAGGATATCTCGGCGGATCTTATCTTTTTGAGTCTCGCCCCTTGTTGTATAAAGATACCTCTCAGAACACATGTAAGAGCTTCCCATTTTACAAGAGGTGACGTATCGTCTTTAGCGTGATCAGCTACGAAGTCCTTAACAGTCTGGGAGATGGCTTGGGTACAGACTGAGTCACGCAATAAGTTGTCATTCAATCTCCATGTGTGTCCGCGCCTACAGGGAGGCGGGGAACCCATGGAGAGGTGTACAGGTGCATGGTCAGACCATATTGTCATGCCAATGGTGGCATTGGGTTTGGAGTCTAGGAGGGTCTGGGAGATGAGGATATAATCTATCCTACTATATGAGGAGTGTGCTGGGGAATAATAGGAGTAATCCCTGCCTGCCGGGTTCAAGACTCGCCAGACATCTACAAAGGAAAGGTCTGCCAGTATTGTACGTATTTTGGTCAAAGAAGCCGTGGAGAGAGAAGACTTACCGGACGACATGTCCAGAGGGGGGATCAAGGCACAATTCAGGTCACCGCCCATGAGAACATTTATGGCGCCAAATTTACGCAGTTTAGAAGTCACCGAGAGGAGGAATCCCAGCTGGTCCTGGTTAGGGAAATAAACGTTAGCAATCGTATATACAATTTGAGAATATTTTATCTTAAGAAAAATAAATCTTCCTAGAGGGTCAATCAATGAATCCAGAATTTCTGGGGAGAAGGATGCATGCAGGGCTATGGATACTCCCTTCGAGCGAGCTAAGGGATTGGTACTATGAAACCAGGTTGGATAATGTCTGAGGGAGTTTCGGTACCGTGTCGGTCTTGAAGTGAGTTTCCTGTAGTAAAAGGACTTGTGTCCTCATTTTGTGGAAATGGTGGAGAATTTGACTCCTTTTTTTCTGGAGTATTAAATCCTCTGCAATTAAGAGAGGAGATTTTCATAAAGTGGTTATGAGTAGAGTTGAGCGAACTTCTAGAAGTCTGGGTTCTGCTGGTCCGGCCGAACTTCGGGACAAAGTCTGGGTTCGGGTCCGGACAGAACCCGAACTTTGTCCCGGACCCCGAACCCCATTGAAATCAATGGGGACCTGAACTTTTAGGCACAAAAATGGCTGTAAAATAGTCCTGGAAAGTCCTAGAGGTCTGCAAAAGGAAGGAAATGGGGGTAAGGGTGGGACAAGTGACCTACAAAGAAATGGGGACAGGGAAATAACTTTAAATATTAAAAAAAAAATAAAAACATAAAAAAAGCTAAAATGGAGGTGAATGTGGATCATCTTCAAACTGGGTCTGAAAAGTATTAATTAACGGTAGAAGCCATATAACTGTTCTAAAATCATCTTCAAACTGTGTCAAAAAAGTATAAATAAGCCGGGAGAACCCATATCACTGTTCTGCAAACATCTGGAAACTGTGTGTGTCACTTTAAATATAACCGGGACTAACTGAACTACTGTTCTGCACACATCTGTAAAGTCTGTGTGTCACTTTAAATATAGCCGGGAATAACTGAACATCTGTTCTGCAAACATCTGTAAAGTCTGTGTGTCACTTTAAATATAGCCGGGAATAACTGAACATCTGTTCTGTACACATCTGTAAAGTCTGTGTGTCACTTTTAATATAGCCGGGAATAACTGAACATCTGTTCTACACACATCTGTAAAGTCTGTGTGTCACTTTTAATATAGCCGGGAATAACTGAACATCTGTTCTGCACACATCCGGGAAGACACCCCAAAGTTCGGTACGGACCCGAACTTTACAGTCCGGGTTCGCTCAACTCTAGTTATGAGCCATTCCGAAATTTTAAGAGTATGAGGTAAGGATTAATAAAAGGTAGACTCGTCGAACCCAGGACAAAGGAGAGTAGAAAGCAGAGAGAGGAGGTGGTAAAAAAGGAATAGAGAGAACAGAGCAAGATATAAAAAGGACGCAAAGAGGGAGAGCAAAGGTGTGTATTTCTAAGGATTCGTTTTAGCAAAGAGGCCCAATAGATCGCCTTGTGTATCCACCAGGTGGCGATCCTGCCCGGATTAATATGATATGACAGGTGCAAGTTTCGTGAATAGTCACCTTTGTAAAGAAAAGACAAAAACATTCCCCATATGAAACAATAGGGGTATAGGGAGAGAGAAACATAAAGAAGCATCAAAAAAGACCTTAAGGGTCTATCAAACCATTTAGCTAGAGAAGCATCAAAAAAGACCGCCATGGGTGCCAGGAACCCTAAGGTGGGGTACGTAATTGACACACAGGGTGACCCGCACGGATCTACCATAAAAACTATAAGAATTTGACAAGTCTTATTATAATGTGATGGCTTGGCCCACGGACAGAGCCAGCCATTACAAAGTAACTTGAACTATATTATACAATATAACAGAAGAAAAATGTTGTGGGCCAGTTTTAGCACAGTTCTCCTGCTTGCAAGATAGAGGGAAATATCAGCACCACTGTATGAGAGGGAAGTTCCATAAACTGTATTCCAGGGATTGCCAAGTGGTGGATCACGTAAATAGATCCAAACAGGAGGGTATTGTTTATATTTCTGGGAGGGGAGAACAAATACTCGCAGTCTCACAGAACCTGATGTCTCAGACCGGCAAAAAAAAACCAAACAAAACTGGGCTTGAAACAGAGCAATAGAAATTTAGAACAACAACCTAAAATGAAAAAATGAGAACAGAAATTGCTGTTGAGAAAAGGTGCACCTTGTTGGAAATTATGAATTTATAATATTATTTTGAATAATATTGGGCTCTGAAATATATTAAATGTATTAAATATATGTTAGTTATATTTGTGAATGTTATTTGAATGTGCTTTTGGACAGAGAAACAAAATGTTGTATGTGCAATTCTATTTCAAAACTCATGTGAAGTAATGTTAGAGGAGGAGTCATGTGTCTCCTTATGGACTAAGACCATATAAGTAGGTATAGGTTACTTTGAAAAGAGCTGACCTAAGGTTTACAAACAGTATAAGAATTTGTGACTTTGTGATGTTAGCTAGGAAGGGTAGGGAAGAGAGATGGAGGATATGGAAGCCTACATTCTCGGAGACGTGACGTGAACACCTGTCAGAACTCTTCCTCCTCCTGACTGACATCTGAAGCCATACCATATCTCATCATAGATTTCAAATGTTGTTACGTAAGTTTGTCTGATGTTATGTTATGAAGAATAAACCAAAAAAGATTTTCTAATGATGTCGTCCATGCAAGAGTTCTTCGATGAAAGCTGAGAAAGGATTTTCAACACACCTATAGTGTGCTTCAGAGCTTTCGAACGTGTGAACATTGAACAAAAATCCTGGTGGTGACAAAATAAGTTCAACCCTCAGAAGCTTTAGACATTTTGGATCTGGATCTTTTCTTTTTCCCATTCGTACGTGGCTGCCAACCATGATTGACAGGAAGGCCTGCATTGGGCATAGGTAGAGGCCAATCTGGTATGCGTATTTGGGGTAAAGAAAAAGTGCCAAGGAAGTTAGGGAGATCCCCTAGGGTGCGAAGAACCGCAGTTTTGCCCTCATGAGTTGCGGACAATTGAAAGGGGAAGCCCCAACGATATTTAATCGGTTTTTCAGAGAGGGCTTTCGTTAGGGGTTTTAATGCTCTTCTCAGGTCCAGTGTCACTTTGGAGAGATCCGGGAGTAACAAAATTTGAGAGTCATTACATTGAATACCATCCTGCTGCCGTGCGGCTTGCATAATGTCAGCTTTCACAGCAAAAAAAATGGACTCTACAAATGACGTCCCTGGGGTATAACGGGTCTGGATTTTGAGGGCCTAAGGCCCTGTGCACCCTGTCCAGCTCAAGGGGGTCATCCTTCTGCTTTTGTAGGAGTTCATTGAAAATGGCTTTCACCGCAGAGGGGAGATCCGCTGGCAGCACCATTTCCGGCAGGCCCCGTATGCGAATATTATTCCTGCGGTCCCTGTTCTCTTGGTCATCTTGGCGTAGCATTAAATGTTGGATTTGTGCGGTGTGTTCGTGTAAAATCGTTTTGTGACTATTAACAGCCGCGATCGTATCATCCACGCTCTGTTCTATGTCCTCTGTGCGCCCCATGACATCCCTCCTGAGTTCAGAGATTTCTTGCTTATAGGCCGACTCTAGTCTCTGAACATAGGCCTCAAAGTCATGTCGCGTGGGGAGGGCCTTAATGTAATCCTCCATGTCCCAGTGAGAGCCCGAGCGTTGGGAATCCGGGGAATGGCACCCTGATCTGAGAGAACCCTGTTCAGAATCCTGGGGAGATCGAGCCCGAAGCCTGGTCTTGATCTGCGAGGGAGGAGGGGGGCTTCCCTGCTGTGAGTGGCGCATGCTGGAGCGGGCCTGCGCCATCTTAGAGGCAGAGGGGCCGCTGTGTGCTTGATCTGAGCGTGCGAAAAATCTGCCTATTTCCCCGTTGTTTTGCTGTCTCGGGGTCTTATGGGGGTCCCCCTTGCCTTTCCCCCCCATTACCAATCTTGGTGGCTGGTTTCTGCTGATTTCTGCTGTGCTTAGAGCCGTCTATGAGGCGATCCGTGCGGGAGCCGAGAGAAGCCGCGTCTGCTCACTCCATGCGTCAGGCCACGCCCCGTGAAGGGGATCTTAGAGATGGACCCCCTGTTTGGTTTGTGCAGAACTTGAGAACATCGTAAAAGTTTGGAAATGCATTTAAGTCTATGGAACCCGAACTGGAAACATCAAAAGTGCCCATTTTGAAGGCTTATAGAATATGCAAGTAATTGGGAATACAATGGTTATTTTGGGTCCGGGTACTCCCCTGGGAGACATGTATCAATGAAAAAAAAAAGTTTGTAAAAACATTATTTTTAGGTTTCAATAGTTCTTTATTGAGTTTTAATAGAAGGAATAATAAAATACTCCAGTTGCAACAAAAACAGAGGTTCCGCCTAACATTGAAATAAAACTAGCTTGTCTTGATTGAGCGACATATAAGGGTTATGATGGTAATCCATGTAATGATACATGTGCTTGTATTCTATAAATATAGCATGCAATTGCAGGCGGAGAGGGGAGGAAGGATGGTGATGGGGGAAGGGAGAAGGAAGAGGTTGGGGTTGGGGGGGGGACGGGAGATGGGAATTGGGTTTAAGGAGGGGAAAGGGAGAATAGGGAGAAGGAGAGATAAGGGGATGGGTCACCAGCACACCAATCATGGAAGTTTCAGAAACAGTATAGAACAATATAATTCAAAACAGTCTAGATAAAGAATAATTCACGTGTGAACGTTACATTTTGAATGAGTTAACCAATGAGACCATTGTGCATAAAATTTGTTTAGTTGCATATTTTTCCTAGCTATTATTTTTTACATTTTGCATTGATGATTGAGGTCCGCAATTGTGATAGATATGGAGGGTGTTTCTGAGATTTTCAATAGCCTAGTAATATTTAGCTTGGCTACTAATCAGAGATGTATTATGATGGTTCTAGTGTTTGCAGGGCATTTTTCTAACCCTTTATGGAGTAGTGCTAGGGATGGGGTAGGGGTAGTAGATGAGTCAGAGACAGTGGAGATCAGTGCAAATATTTGCCTCCAATAGGAGGTGAGGAATTTACAGTACCATAGTACGTGGGCTATGGAACTTATGCTACCACAGTTCCTCCAACAACATGCTGGGTTACCTGGGTATATTTTTGATATTTGGTAAGGTGTACCACCTATGCAGGGTTTTTTGGTATGTTTCTCAGTGGTTCGAGCAGTGGGAAGCAGCGAAGGTGGTCCTAAAAGCTTGTTGCTACATATCAAAGGTGATGTGGACACTTATATAAGGCAAAACACTGCGCTCAATAAAATTGAGCTCCTAAGAATATATGACAATCACTTCGATATCCAAGTAATTAAACATCGAAAAGTGCTGCTGTTTAAAAGTGAATAAATGTATGAATTGAAAACCTGTAAATAAAGAATGTTTTCAGCAGCGCAATCTAGTCCAATACTGCATAAATATCAAAAAGATCCAATATGGACTAAATAATGTGACATAAAGTGCATGTGCTAAAGAGTCCAAATAAAGAAATTCAACTGTCTGTAAAGTGTGACAGGGCTGCTATGATCCGAGGCTCACCAGACGTTTTGAGGTCAATCAGCATAACTCATAAACCATCCGGCAATGTATCCAACAGGGGCTCAACAGAACAACCTGCTTCCTCCGTCTACTCCCTCCAGTATAGTTGCTTGTATGGAAGAAAACAGAAATGACCGCTCATAGTGTATTACTTAGTTAAAAGAACAGCTTTAATGGTAAAATGCGCTTACATGTCAATAGTTTCAAATGGTCGTTCGTGTAACATATATGAGCGATCTTGTTACCCATTTGTGTTCACTGCTCGTTCGTCCTCATCCGCGGCGTCACCTCAAATCCAATCCGCTCAGCCTGGGTCGTTGTGTGGCCATGCTGCTGACGCGTTTCGTCACTTCCTTGTAAGCCAAGGATCATACTGTTGGTTCTGAATGCGAGAAGTCAAATTCATGTTGGAGATTCTCAAATGGTTTAATCGTATTGCATTTGATAAGATCAAGGACATTTATGACACCATGGTTGTTCCATAAGGAGACTCTAAAGTCTGGCAGGTGTTTGGTTAGGGTCCTTAACGGGATGGGTATAGAGCAGGTAGGGGAGTTAGAGGTCTGATTGGACAAGAGTTTTTCCATGTAATGTGGATGCTGTAATTGACGAGAATCTGTCTGGGATATGCGGAGGGCAACCTGCTGCTGTCAGGACAAGGGAGTCTATGGGATGCTTGTTCTGGGGGATAAGGTTTCCATGAGTGACCAGATTTTTTCAGGTGATGGGTGCCACCAATAGTATATTTGGTCTAAGATGGAGGCATGGTAATAACTACTGACGTGGGAAAGACTGACCTCACCCTTATTGCATGGTCTGATTAGAATATATTTAGCATATCTAGGGGGACTTTTTTCCCATATGAATTTCAACATGTTTCTTTGGATGGAGGTGAAAAAGGACTGGGGGAGAGGTATTATCAATGTGCGGAATACATAGAGGAGTTTCTGTAGTATTATCTTAAGGGTAGTGATCTTACCTATCTTGGAGAGGCCCATTGAGCATAGTGAGCGTAAGAGTTGAGGGAGTTGTTGGAGAAAGGTCTGGTAGTTAAGTGTGAATATTTGTTTTAGAGTGGGTCCCAATTGTATTCCAAATAAGGGATGGAGTTGTTAGTCCATGTAAATGAGGGGATACTTCTAAGGTGGGATTCTAATTGTGTGGGGAGGTATAAAGGCATTAAAACAGATTTTGACACATTGAGGTTGTAATAGGAGATGGTGCTAAATTGTTGGGTGATTTCCTATGTCGCCTGGAGGGATTGTGATGGATTAGAAATCATTAGTATCACATCTTCTAGTGCTTAGAGTGTTTGTTTAACTTACAGAAAAAAATGAAAAGAAAAAACACCAACAAATGTATTTGTAGATCTGTAAAGTGCGTTTTATTAACAGTTGTTGAACAAAATAACTTATAAAAGGAAGTAGTGCAAGCATTTTGATGCCTTAGGGTAAGAAGTCACAATATTTCTGTTCACACAAAAAAATTCTTAATCATAAATTTCACATTAAAGCAGAGGGAAAACAATACTCACAAAAGAGTGCTACAAAAAACAGCCAAGATCAAGACGAAGCGTTAGTAGCTATTATACCAAAACGCTATCACTCAAAAAGAGTGAGAAAGTGCAACTAGGATCAATAAGGGTTCACATCAAAATATGAATCCCCTGATTCCCTTTACATTACTATATTCCAAAACTATAACATAAGAACTTATGTTTTTTAAGAAGATTTCTGTAAGTGCAAGTAAAGTGCTCTAAAAGATATCGTACGCCTTCAAAGTGAGAATGTAAGGCTTAAAAAAACTTCACCTTTCTTGCTTTTGCACTCACAAAATCCAGAAGCACCTTATGAAACTCAATGTCTTGCGCAATACGGTTTTCAATAGAAATCGTAGCAAGTCCCACCAATCTCTCTTGTGACATCGTAGAGCGGAGATCATTTTTTATTAATTTCAGCTTTGAAAAGCTTCACTCACCAGAAGCAACAGATATTGGCAATGTCAATAATATACGAATTGCAATGGAGACATTGGGAGCAAAGCCATTTTTAGCTGCATATGCCAGAACCTGACTAGGTGTCATTGCAGGTTTCAAGATAGGAGCCAATATTGTGAGCTCTTCACACATGCTAGAATGTGGGCTTCTAGCATATGGGGAGGGGTTTGGATGTCAGATTCAAAAGAATGGAAGGCTGAGAGAAAGCAAGGTTTAAGTATGTTCTTAAATGTTTTGTAGTACTGCAAAGGGAGTCCATCTGGGCCAGGTGCTTTGCCTACTTTCATTTCTTTAATGGCTTTTTAATGGCTTTATCGAATTTGACTTCCGAGAGGGGGATGTTTAATTTATTCAATATTTCTGTCGAGATTGGGGTGAAACCATATTCTGAAAGAAAATCTTGGATGGCTTTGTTCCTACGATCTGAGTTTTTTTTAATTTATTTTGGGTTGGAAGGGATATTATAGAATGAGCGATAGTATTCTTCAAATTGGTGGGCAATCTTCTCATTAGAAGAATGTAGTAATCCTTGTTTGTTTTTTATCTGATGTATCGTGTCTGTGGACTTTTTACTTTGAACTGCCTTAGCGAGGAGTCTTCTACTCTTATTGCCCTGTTCATAGTAAATTCTATGTCTCAGGATATACTGCCTTTTCATTTTCAAATTTAATTCCTCAAGGAGGAGCTGTCTAGTTGCTGTAAGCTCTTGGTATGTAGCGGAAGCCTTATTTCTTTTATGGGCTAGTTCTAGAGAGGTAATTTGGGATAAGAGCGAGGATATTTTTGTCTGATGGTTCTTTTTAATTCTAGTGGCTATTTTTAAGAACTCCCCCCTGACAACACATTTATGCGCTTCCCATAGAGTAAGTTCAGATGTATCAGGAGTGTCGTTGAATGATAAATAATTTTGGAGAAATGTAGAAATATTGCTTATTTCTAGAGGGTCGTTTAGTAAAGCGGAGTTGAGTTTCAAAGTTTTGGCCTGGTAACGGTTTCTGGGAAAGTCAGCTCGATAGTGATTGGGTGGTGATCTGAGAATGTCATGGGTTCTATTGTGGCTTTACGTATGAGGGGTAGATCTGTTTGAGAGATGAAGAGGTAGTCAATTCTCGTATATTTTTGATGTAGAGGGGAAAAGTATGTGTAGTCTTTTTCTTGTGGATTCAGTGTTCCCCAGGCATCATGCAGCATGAGGCCCTGTAATTGCATTTTAATTTGACGTAGTGCTCCATATGGTAGGGCTGAGGTGCCGGTTGGTGTGTCAAAAATGGGAATGAGTGGGACATTGAAGTCACCCCCAAGTTTAAGGATTCCTGATGTGAAGGAAGTCAAGAGGTTGGTAATTTGTTGGAAAAATGTGACTAGAGTTGAGCGAACCCGGACTGTAAAGTTTGGGTCCGTACCAAACTTTGGGGTGTCCGGGACCCGGACCCAAACCCGGACTCTTCAAAAAAAGTCCGGGTTCGGGTCTGGGGTTCTGGTATTTGATTCCACGTGTTGAATAGCTGCCAAGGGCAGCCAATCAACAAGTGTTTCACTGGTTTTCCCTGAGAAACAATCACAGCCATGCCTACTAATGGCATGGCTGTGATTGGCCAGTGCACCATGTGACCCAGCCTCTATATGTCATATGCTCTCAGGATAGTTTAGGGGAGGATGCTGCTGGCTCTGTGAGGGACAGATTGCAGAACATCTCATCCTGCATTACTGAACGATCTGATTGTGGACAAGGGAGAGATACTAGTACTGCTGCTTTGAGGGAGGGAGAGATACTAGTACTGGTGCTTTGAGAGACAGATTGCACACCTCGTCCTGCTGCACAGAACGATCTGACTGGACTAGGTAGAGTCTGTTGCTTTAAGATTATTCTTCAAAAATCATCTCCAACTTGTACAGGGAAAGGTTCCAACTGTTGCTTTAAGGGAAAGATTATTGTTCTAAAATCATCTGCAAGCTCCATTCACTAAGTGTATTCTAGCCGCATAGAGCCATATTAGTGATAAGTTGTGCACCTTAGTTT
>BLSH010045974.1:1068244-1078433 GCA_018402905.1 Glandirana rugosa | reverse complement strand
GTTTTAACTTTGGGTAATAAAACATTTTTTTTTTTGCTAGTAAATACCTTATACAGCCCACTTTCTGTTTCTTGTCTGGTAAAAAGCCTCAGCGTTTGACATCATGCACAGCTCCCTCTCTCACTCTCGTGAGAGTTTGCCAGGAAGGGAGGGGGGGAGTCATAAGAGGGCCAATGAGAGCTGCAGAGCTGGAGGTGTGCCTCTGTGTTTGTCTGTAAATCCAGGAAGTGAACAGCCAGCAGCTTCAGCTGCCCACAGTTAAAATGGCTGCAGCCAGACTTAGTGGAGGGAGATTTCTGCAGCATATTTGGCAAGTACAGAATCACAGGGCTCTCTGGTGGACACAGAGAGCCCAACAATATACTCTTATATGGAGAATGAATACACAAAAAATGATTGGTTAACCCCACAAGGGTTTTTTTTTCCACTACTGTTCCCTTATACTGGTTTTTGACAATTACAAATGCAACCACTTGGAAATTGGATGAAAGGTACAGCACTGTAAAACACTCTTTAAAATTAAATATCAGATTTTTTAAACAGGTATATACATCAGACCAAAATGGGGGACAAATGAGGAGGAATGAGGGACAAAGGGACTTTGTTTCAAAAGAGGGACAGTCCTTCAAAATCAGCAACAGTTGGGAAATATGTTTGGTCATGGATGATTCCAGCTTTACACAGCTTTCTGTATTAATATTCACTGGACATTTCGGCCTTGTGCACACTGCTGCTCCTGAACTGATCTTTTTGGGGCTTTTGGCGTTGTTTGCCTAAGGCCCTAAAAGCACCTCAATAAAGCCTATGTATCCATGCACACATAGGGGTTGATTTACTAAAGCTGGAGAGTGCAAAAACCGGTGCAGCTGTGCATGGTAGCCAATCAGCTTCCCACCTCAGCTTGTTCAATCAAGCTTTGACAATAAAACCTTGAAGCTGATTGGTTTCTGTGTGGAGCTGCACCAAATTTTGCACTTTCAAGCTTTAGTAAATCAACCCCATAGGCTTTTAGAGGAGTTTAGGAGCAACAGAGTTTAGAGGCAGTCTCCTGAACGCTAAGCCCGGCTGAATGCACTTAAGCTCTAGGCACATTTAGCACGTCATCATTTATTAATTTCAATGGCCAGAATTAATTAAGATTCTGCCGAATGAAATAAATAAACACCCAAACACCAAATGCTGCTAAACTTGTCTAAACTGGTTTGAAGACAACATAGGTGATTTTGTTAACGCTGGTTTTGTCCTGATTGTCTCAAGAGAAACAGCATTTACAATAAACCAGTGTGCATGAGGCCTTTATGCAGCACTTTGGTGATGCCAAGGGCTGCATTTGAGGCCCACTATATCAAGTTGTCCACCACTGGGCTATGACATCTGATCTTACTTAAAGTGGCTGTCAACCCGTGACAACCACTTTAACCTACAGGTAAGCCTATAATAAGGCTTACCAGTAGGTTCCCTGCATATCTCCTAAACCTGCACGGTTTAGGAGATATACAGTGTACTTGCATTGCTGACATCATTTGGCACATGTGCAGTGAAGAAACGGCCCGCTATGTCGTTTCTTCATTTTGTTCGTGCTGTGACTGGTCACGGCCCGGAAGGAAGAGGGGCTGAAGATGGACGCTGCCTGCACAGAGGACATCGCTGGACATCGCAGGCTTCGTTTGCAGGTAAGTGACACATAATGGGCTACTAAGCGATGCATAGTAGCCCATTATGCTTTTACGTAGCAGGGGAATATAGAGTAGGTAAACCGCATCAGGGTTTACTTCCTCTTTAAAGATGATTACCAGGCATGGTACATTTTTACATCCAAGCTGGACCAGTGTAACTATGTATATACCATGCTTGGCTGATGGCATTGGAAGCTGGACATCACTGAAATACTGTATATTTCAAATATTCTCCACTTACTTCCAGGTCCCATGCTGAGCGGCTGACCTGCTTCATTCTGAACACAGGAGGACAGCCACTATTCTGAGAATGTTTTGCATTTTCTGAATGAATGCAAAACATTCTCTGATTGGATGAAGTGGACAGGGGGGATGGTGACAATTTTCCACCTTGCTCCTTTTTTAATCAAATTTTGTTGATCCAGTTGTAGTAGACAGGGTCACCAATGGGGACGATTTCAGCTGATTCAGCATGAATCAGACGAAATTTGAAGCATGTATGGCCAACTTTATACTAGCCAATAAAAGTGTATGCCTGATTTGGACCTGCTGGGGGTATGTGATGAAATCATGCATCCCTCAAAGACACCAAACATCCTGCTGAAATAGCATGCACACTTTTATGGTACAGAGTCGCCTTCAGGCTTGGTAATTACAAGTTAGCATTACAGTAGGGATGGGAAATAACTTTGGATTATATATTTGTACAGTTGATTATGCAATCTCTTTGTTTGCCTAGACATAGCACTTATTGAAATACATACTATTAGTAATGTAAAATAGTGACTGAAAAATTCAATGTTAGGCTGTAATAAATAATAGCCTATATAAAGATTGCTCAATATTCTTATCACACATCCCGGATGTCCTTTGATTATCAAAGTAAGCTGTGTGTACATTTACAGATTTATAGAACTGCCTGTATAAGGCGTTAACCATACAGTATATGGAAAAGCAGATTGACCATTGAGTGAAAAAAAACTGAAGGTGTCCTTATATTAAAGATGGGACTCCTGGCAGGGGGGCACTGTTACCTGGGTTAACCTAGAAATTCAGACTAGTGAAAAGAAAGTGAGAGGCCATCCTTCAGGAGCACATCTAAAAACCCCAGCAGAAAAGAAAAGTAGTGGTGCCAAAATGATAAGTAGGTTTAAATAGCCCATTTTTTGTGCATTCATTCTTCACAGTGCATGTAACTGTGGTGGGAGAAGGGTGTCCTAAGCCTCCATATACTACATAACTAAAACATTGCTCTCCTTGATTTCCCAGCCTAGGCAAGCTAGATCACAAGCTATGGCAACCATTATGTTTTCAGACACTCCCCATCTTACAGTAAGATAAGAAAAACAGGAAGGTACGTAGAAAGAAAATATGGCTTTTTCAATGTACACATATTGAAAACTGTACAGAAAATGTTTTAATAAGTTACCACACACTCATAAGATTGCTACATTTCTTTCACATGTACTGGTAAAAAACACAAATGTCCATTTAATCAGTCCCCCCCCCCACCAATTCAACCCCAATGCATTGACTGAGCAACATGGATTTGAAGTGGCCACAGGAGCCCCATATTTAAACACAATGGAGCAATTAACAATTCGATTAATAACCAAAATACACCAATACCAAAAAAAGGAAACACCATACCACCAGATGGGCCCCAAATTTTGTAACCATCCCACTATTCCAGAGACCCCCACAGACTGCCTACCTGCCAAGCTGCTGTGACAAATCTTCCCTTAATCTGACCCAGTTGATGTACAAGAAATGGGGCAGGATGGGTGGAATGGCTTTCTCCTTTTGTCCACACTTTCACAGTGATCTTCCACTGCCATTAAATCTACCACTATGACTCCTCTCAACCACTTGGCCATCAACCTCCAATCAGGTAAGGTGGCTTGCACCTACACTGACCTCTTACATTTTAACTCTTTCTTAAGACTGTTCTTACCCCAGTCATGTAGCCCTTCCCTTATATTATTCAGCCAGGTCTATCTTTAAAAAGTCTACAGATTCTGTTTAAACCAATGCATGGTAAAATAACTTTTGAAGGTAAAACTGTCTGCAAATGAATGCCTCAGGACCCTTGTATAAGCACTTCTAGAACAGCATGACTATATAAGTGTCTCTTCAACCAGTGTGCCGGTTACCCTTGTTAAAAAACTGAATAGGAAGCCATGGAATGCATACAAGCACAGCATACCAAGCCAACAATGTTTTTTTATTCAGGCATAGATGTAATACACCTGGCTACCTTGCTGATAAGATCTGCTCTGCAGTGACCATTAAGGCATAAAAACACATTCCAAGAATTAAACCCAGCACACAGTACAGAAGTGCTACTATGCAGTGTCCATACATACAGAATAAAAACAGAAAAAGACAAAGAGAAAAGAAGCAGTGTAGAGGTGCCAATAGCGTAAAACTTTGATGAAAGTTTTAATGAGAACAAGTGGATTGAAAATCACTCACAAACATCAATGGTGTATTGGCATAACAGATGAGTTTGGTGGAATCCGTGTCCCAGAGGGAAATCCTCTGCCCTGGCCAGTGAACAGTCCTCACCTATCAAAACACCTTCCATTGGGAAGGCAGCATCAGTGTTTTTTTTAAAAGCCACCCTCCAGAAACCACTTTGAGATCTGCTTGGTGGAGAGACCCCCCCCCCCCCTTTCCCCCTGGAAATGATAGGAAAACAGTGCAGGAACATGTTTCGTGAAGAACATCCCCTTCCTCAGCCTGAGGAAACCAAGTGAGATGTAGAAAACCAGGTGACTCCCGTGGTTTTAGGGTGAGCTGAAAAAATGCTACAGGTAGACAGAACAGCTGAAACTATAAAAGGGGCGCTTACTGAGGCATTGAGTGGAAGGAGTGCAGGAGGACCAAGCATACGGGTTTGAAGAGCAACAAGAGGACACTCAGATGAAAGAATCCATCACTGGCAGCATGCCAGCAAGAACACAAACTAGAGGAACAAGAGCCCTACAAGTAAGCCCCTGGTATACAGTATAGCCAACAAGGTTTAATGGTATTGAAGTTGAGTGGCCTTGCTGCTACGTCTCATTACAACATGACCGGGATGGTTGCTTAGTGATCTGCTCACAATCATTTTTTTCACATGAACTCTATGAACTTGAAGTGTTTTTCCTGAATGACAAAATTCTATTTTCCAGTATTATGATTATATCCTATTCTCCAATACAAAGTAAGGGGATGTTTGTGCTGAAATGCACCTGTACTTTCCCCTGACCCCTAAACCTCTGATAATATACTGTATTTATACCTTTTCATGTGCTTTAAATTGTGGTTTACTGGGGGAAACAACATTTGTAGAATGACAGTGCTATGTATAGCAAAAATCAATTATGTTCAAGTTCCTTAACCAAAGAAACAGGTAATTACTAATCTTACTTGTTGAATACCTTGGAATACGTAACTTGAAAATACAGTTTTCTGCTATACATAGACAGAAAGTTTATATATTATTGAGATGCCCTCTAGTGGAAACACCCACATAAGACCCATTTAATATACATTATGTCTTTAAGTAAGTATATACACTGGAGATCAAAACTACAGAACAACCTACAATTTCCTAAACGTCAAGGTCACTACTTAATCCTATTTGGAATGATCTAAACAGGAGTAAAAGAACAGTTTTGTTAAGCATATTTCATGAGTTACATATATTTTGATGCACATAATAAAAAAAAACTTCAATGAGATTTGAAAAAGAACATTGATCAAAATGAGAGAACACTTTCAGATCCCTCCCAGTTATTGGTGTTAATCTGGCACCATGTGCGAAGTTCTTGAATTATTATTAGACAAACCCTATTTAACCGGCAGCCTAACTTTCCAGTTTTCACTGATTTTGCAAGATGGTAAACCGCTCTAAAGTGACTGAAACCCTGTGGCAGCAGGTTGTCCAGATGAAGGCCAAAGGGATGACCCTTTCAGCCATAGCAAGAGAAGTTTGTCATTCCAAATCTGTGATTTCTAGAATATTGCATCTTTACAACGTCACAAACTCATTCAAGTCCCCCAAGAAGGCTGGTCGTCCAAGAAAGACAAATGCAAGAGAGGACAGGATAATGCGGAGAATCTCAATGGGCAATCAGTTCAACACTGCAGCTGCGATTGCTCACCAGTTCAGCGCTGAACAGAGTAAGGATCTGTCTCGTCATACAGTGTTTCGGAGCATTTGGACTGAAAGGCCACTCTGCAGTGACCAAACGTCTCAGTAGCAGAAAGAATCAAAAGGCTAGACTAACCTTTGCTGATGAGCATGTTGTGTGGACAGAGGAGAACGGTTCAAAGTTCACTTTAGTGATAAAAGCAAGTATAATTTATTTGGGTCCGATGGGAAACATTATGTTCGTCTTCAAACTGGGGAAAGGCTTAACGCAAATGTGTAAACTTAAAGTGGTTGTCAAGTCATGACAACCACTTTAACCTACAGGTAAGCCTATAATAAGGCTCACCTGTAGGTACCCTGCATATCTCCTAAACCTGTACGGTTTAGGAGATATACAGTGTAAATGCATGTGCCGACGTCATCGGCACATGCGCAGTGAAGAAACGACCCGACAGGGCCGTTTCTTCACTAAGTGTGCCATAAATGACGGCTCCCGTGTGCATGCGTGGGAGTGATGTCAGCGCAGGTCCTGACAATCACGGCGCTGGAGTCCACGGATCCCGGAAGATGACAGAGATAGCATGTCGCCGGTCACAGTGGTGCTCGGGGACCGCTGCCACAGCGTCGATCTAAGGTAAGCATTTCATAATGAGCTAGTATGTGATGCATATGCCTTTGTCTTGCAGTTTTTTTTTTTTATAGACTTGACAATTATTTTAAGAAGTCATGAAAGCGTCATGGAAGCATCATGGTTTGGGGGATGTTTTCTGCAGCAGGAGCTGGGACTCTTATACAGCTACATGACAGGGTTAATGCAAATGTTTATCAGAACCTTCTTCCACAACATGCAGTTCCTTCCCTGCATTCATCACCCAATCAGCCTGCAATTTTCATGACGACAATGCCCCCGTCACATAGCAAAATGGGTAAAGCAGCTCATTGAAGCTGAAAACAGTAAAATAATGAAAGTCCTGATCTAAACCCAATAGCAAACCTCTGGAAAATCCTTGGCGATAAAGTTATGGCCAAGAAACCCACTCCAGTCACCGAACTGTTGAAGAAACTGGAAGAGTGGAACAAAATCACAGCAAGCAGTGTACGAGACTAGTGATGTCCTGTGGCTGAAGATGTGCTGAAGTGATTCAAAGCAAGGGTCCCACCACTTCCTACTAATTGTTTATTGTTGTAAACTTCAGAAATTTTAGTTGTAATCTTTGTCTGTGCTACAGTCATTGCTGTTCTCTCATTTTGATCATCGTGTTTTCCACAAAAAAAGTTTTTTTGCTGAAGTGCCTTGGTTATTTTGAAAAACCCTGTTCTATTAGCTTGGTATCACTGCAGCAAAAATTCCATCAAATGTTGAGCAGAAGATTACGTTATTTCTGAAAAAAATCAAGTCTTCATAAATTGTTCTCTAATTTTCATCTCCAGTGTATATATATATATATATATATATATATATATATATATATTTCTGTTAATATTATTTCTAAGAACTTCATCTTTTAGTTCCACTTTTTTACTGATGCATTTTGTTTCTGCCCTGATGATGGGGGAATTTTTGGCACCTGAAATGCATTGGATACCATCTGTTTTCTTGTTTTCAAAGTATTGGCAATATAGACCTATGGATCCTTAGGATATACTGTACATTTGGTGCTCTGTTATTTATTTACATGTGAAATCTATATTGTTGTTTGTGTCCCTACTGGGAAGGTTCGCCTTTTATTTGTTCCGATGGGCAAGATGTGAAAATAAAGTATCAAAAGTTACAGTGACAGCTGTCTAAGATGGGCAATACCTTCACACTGAGGAACCTTACTCTAATTTTTTGTTGTTTAGGTTCCTTAAAGTCCACCTCAAACTTTATCCCCAGTGCCCACATTTGCCACTGGAACTCCCTGAAAACCCTACATCAATGACTTTCTAAAAGTTAGTAATTGTTTGGGGCTCGGCGAACCTCTACAGTGACAATGCTGGGACCCAGTAAATCATCACTCATGCATGCAATATTGCATTTTGGGAGTATGAAAACTCATTGCAAATTATTTCACAGGGTCTCCATTACCAGATTAAAGAGGTGGGGAGTATGGGCATGCAGCACTGTTGAGGTACCTTATAGTACCTACTGTTGATGGCCAAGTCTATGGGAATGCAAAACCTACTTGAAAATGGTCAAAGGCAGGTCCAAATGAGGTCAGTTGCAGGTTCCATGGCACCTTTTAATGAATTCTGAGTGATCTCAGATGCATCTAAAATGTATGTCAAACGAATGCCACTTACACAAACCCTTACCATAGCTACAATTCTTTGCTTAGTTGGTGCCACTTTAAGCAATACCAAACAACCTTGATTATCTTTCTTGATGTCTCAGATGTAACATATTGGTTGGTGTATTTTCTAACATAATGTTTCTGTATATACCAATTATTATAAAGTTTACGGTTTTACTGTGGACCTTTTTAAACTGAACTCCGGGTATACGTAAAAAAAAAATCGCCTTGCATTGGGGATACACTTACAGCGGTAGCATCTCATAAGGTAGGTGTTTCTTCTTTTTCCATTTCCTAAAAAAGCATATTTATAGATGTATGAGAATAAATAACTCGCCGAAACATCTCAGAATATTACAACGGCTATATAGGCTACAATTCTTAAAGTCATAGTAAACATCACTTGGACACTTGTACCTACAGGTAAGCTTATAATAAAGCTTACCTGTAGATACAATCTCCTAAACATGCACCATTTAAGAGATATTCACTATTTCATGCGCCGGTGATGTCTGCAGCGCATGCACACTGTGCTCTGAATTGAAGGCACACCGAGTGTGCCATCAATCCAGAGCCGTGTGCCGTGACTGTGACTCCCATGCGTATGCGTGGGCATGACATCATCATGGCTCAGCCATTTAAACATCTGGAGCCTGCAAACCCAGAAGAAAGACCATTTATAAGGTAAGTCTCTTATACAGTGCAAATATTTGGTGCATGCTAACACATTATACCATTAGCTTACAGGGGGACCTTTTTTTTTAATAGACTTATCTGCCGCATTAACCAGGTCAGGCCAGACAAAGAGAATGTTTTAATGTGGTTGGTGCTTAACAACCACATTGCCTCCTCCCAGCCCTTTCCAATCCATTATATTAGTTATACACAGCAAAAGCTTTTCAAAACATTAAGTGGATTTTTCAATGTGGATCAGATGAGCAATGAAAGACAAGAATGAGGAACAGGATTAATCAAAAGCCACAGGAGAAAAGTGTAGAGTCTACTGGAAGCCTGCCCACTGTAAATGGTATAATGACTTTTAATAAATGGTTAGAAGAGGTGAAAATCCCAATGGGGATGCCCTCTTAAAGTGGAACTATAATCAGAAAATTAAATCCTGATAAACCACTTCATGTTGGCCTGTTTTGCAAGGTATAGCTATGTAAAAGATTAAACATTACTGCCTATACTGTTTAAACTCCAGCAATGCATGGTCTCATCCTGCTCTGCACAGCCCCTGTTCTTAACACTGCCAAAAATCAGAGCTACTAGAGGTCAATCTGCTAACAGCCTAAAGATGTACTGCTGTGTACTAGGGGATCTGGGTTTCAGCAAAATGGTAGCCTCTGGCAAGAAGAAACAGGAGCAATGCTGGAGGCAATTTACAGCACACAGTAATTTTGGTCGCATAATTATTAATGTTGAATGTATGTTCCTTACTAAAGAACATTATTTTTGTAGAAGTTGCTATGGGTTAAGTTTTGCTTTAAAGTTAGGTCTTGTGCCGCTGCATAAGTCACATATGTAAGGCTGGCTATGTTAATACATGATCACAGAAACCAAAGATAAATGTACATTTTTTTGTACTCAAAGATTGCCTACAATCTAAATCACAAACCTCCAAACTAAGCTTGGTAATGTACAGCTGATACAACCTGTTCTATACCCGGGAATCCGCCCACAGTACAAATAAATCGACCACGGAGTAACCGAATCTTCCTATAAAAATGTAAATGTGTTCCATTTTCTTCCAGTTTAGTTAAAAATAAATAAGGATTCTGAAAGCTACCATAGTACCGACAACTCAAGAGTCACTCGTACAATGATTGACTTTATCATATCACCGCATTTGTGATATTTTTACAACGACACTACGTGTAAGATGTATCAATTAGATTGGTCAATACCAGTTTTTATCTTCTGACGACTGCAGTAACTTCTTGTCGAGTATTAAGACAAAGTATTATCTAAGATCTCAATTCACATATGCATATCTTGTCCAACATAGTCGACATGTAATGGTTCGAATCAAACCTCCAAACACTAAATCTAACATCCGTTAGAAACTCATGTTTTTTTACATGTAAATAGAAACCAAA
>BLSH010045974.1:1045112-1061163 GCA_018402905.1 Glandirana rugosa | reverse complement strand
GGTGACTGGCGGTGGTCAGTGACGGGTGACGGGTGACATGCCACGGTCACTGATGGGTGATGGGTGACAGGTGCTCTTTATGATGGCAGTCTGAGGACAGGTACACTTTATGAGGACAGGTACACTTTATGATGACAGGTACCCTTTATGGGGGCATATGTGGTGACTGTTAGGGTGACAGGTGCATTGGGGGGGCAGGGGGGGGTCAGTGTCAGTGTGATTTTACTTTGCAGATCAGTAACTCACTGATCCCAGCTCTTCTCTCCTCACACTGGACTCTGTGTGAGGAGAGAAGAGCTGGTAACAGTGAGTTACCGCTCTGTTTACACTGGAAGTGATCGGCTGTGAAGTAGATCACAGCCGATCACAAGGTATCAGCCGACGGCAGGCGGCTGATACTAGTGTCAGTGACAGGCAGTGTTCCCCAGGAACACGCCGCCACCGACACACACGCGCAGCGCGCTCCCGATCGCGCGCATGCGCCGTGCGAACGGCGGGCGTGCCGTTTGTGATCAGCTGTGACTTCGTCACAGCCAATCACGTGGTGAACAGCCATAACCAATGGCTGTTCACCCCTGTCGGTGAAGCGGCGTGTCCCCAGGACACCGACAGAGCCGGGATGCGCGCGCCCGATCGCTGTGAGAGCCACCCGCTGTGAGAGCAGGACCGCTCCGCCGTCATTTGACGGTGGGCGGTCCTGAGGCGGTTAAAGTGCTTTATATAGCCAATTAGAAGGTATTATTTCCCCCAGATGTGTGGGGCAGGATACCTCTATTTCTATCTATTTTCAACATTGTATAATACAGATTAAATATTTTTATCTATCAATTGTCTCCATGGTTTTGGCCATTATAGTCCGCTACTGTAGTTTACTGGAGAATTTTTTTTCTCCGGTTTATACCTAGTCTTTTACATTTTTTGGGATGAGGCTATGAAAGTCTCCTTTTTTAAAAGAGAAGGATGCAGTTATGGTTTTTTTTTCCAGGATCATACTACTTACCTAGCTAGATGCAGCATCAGCTCGATGCTGCATCTGTCCCCCGTTACCTCTAACACTGAGAATCGAGTGATGAAACACCGCCGATCGCTCGGTTCTCACAGCTCCCTGAGCAGAGGGCTGCTGGATCAGGCTCTCAGCAGCTCCCCGTGTTTACAGAGGCAGACCGCCATTCTGCCCATCTCCCGAACAATCGACGGGTCCCAGTGGACATTGTGTCCACCGAACCCACCGACTGGCTCCCGCTACGCCTCAGGCCCAGGGGTGTCAGATCATGTACAGTATATGTAGGATGGACGGTCTACAAGCAGTTAAAGTGGATTTGTTTATTTATAAAAACAAATATTTTGTTTGTCCCATAAATATTTGTAAAATATTCAATGTGGCCCTCATACTGAGATGTTTGGAGACCCCTGATTTAAATTAAAGAAGCACTGTATGTAAGAAAACCATATGGCAATGCATATCATAGAGAGGCATTAACCACTTCCTTACTGGGCACTTAAACCCCCCTCCTGCCCAGACCAATTTTTGGCTTTCAGCGCTGTCGCATTTTGAATGAGAATTGCGCGTTCATGCAACGTTGTACCCAAACTAAATTTATATAATTTTTTTCCCCACAAATAGAGGTTTTTTTTGGTGGTATTTGATCACCTCTGCGTCAATTCTGATCGCCGCTATAAACAAACAGAGAGATGATTTTGAAAAAAACCCAATATTTTTTCCTTTTTGCTATAATAAATATCCCAAAAAAAAATATAAAAAAATAAAAATGATTCAACAGTTTTGGCCGATATATATTCTTCTACATATTTTTGGTAAAAAAAAATCGCAATCGGCGTATATTGATTGGTTTGCGCAAAAGTTACCGCGTCTACAAACTATGGGAATTGATTTATGGCGTTTTTATTATTTTATTTTTTTTACTAGTAATGGCGGCGATCTGCGATTTTTATCGGGACTGCGATATTGGAGCGGTTATGTCGGACTTTTTTGACACTTTTTTGGGACCAATGACATTTATACAGCGATCAGAAATTTAAATGTCCACTGATTACTATATAAATGTCATTGGCAGTGAAGGGGTTAACCTGCAGGGGGCAGTGAATGGGGTTAACAATGTTCCCTGGCTGTGTTCTAACTGTGGGGGGGCGGGGCTGGTTGGGACAACAGATCTAACTGATCCCAGTGACAGGGATCAGTAGATCTGGTAGGTCCCCTGTCACAGAACTGAGAACCGCCGTGTTTACAACGGCGGTTCCCCATTCTGCAGGTCTGACGGGATCGCGGGCACGGCCACGCAGTGTGCGGCGGGCGTGTGCGCGCACCGCCGCCGCCTGTGAGTGCGCGCCAGGAGCGCGCACATGGCCAGGACGTCCACCCGGCATTTCAGATCCACGCTAGAGCCGTACATTGGCTATAGCGCGGATCTGGACGGGTTAAGTACTGGTTGTAATAGAGAGAGGTATGAGGCACTGCAAGTAAGAGAGGGATGGGGTGCAGCTTGTAAGAGAAAGGCATGAGGATATTCATATAAGTAGAAGTCTGGGCATTGGTTATATGATCCCTGCTGTGGGGGAGGTTCAGCTAGTAGGTCACACAGCCTAATATCGGATCCACCTATTCAGTAAAGATTATGTGATCAATGGTTAGGTTATGACTTAGAGGTGGTAGACTCATACAATCAAACAGCACAATTAGCAAAAATATTTTCTCATTATTACAGTTAAAGTGATTGTAAGTGATCACCTTATAAACCAACCAATTCAGTTTAAAATAGAAATGAAAGGCAAAATATTTTTGTATTGATATAAAAAACATTATAAATACCTTTTTTCCCTTTTTTATAAGTGATCACATTCCCTCTGTTCTCAGCTGCATAAGAGCGGGGGTGGGGGGAAGAAGCAGCAGCACACTGAATGGCTGTGCAGTGGGGGGTGTCGAGACAGGTCTGATCATTGGAGGAGAGCAGGCCGAGTTCCCAGCATAACTAGGGAACTGAACACAGTGTGCTCTCCTGCTTGGTGTGGTCAGATTTTAACAGGAAAGCAGAGGGACTGGAAGGAACCAGGAATTTCACACAAAGGAAGCAATACAAAGAGAACAGGGTTCTTTCTTATACAAGTACTTGGTACTGCAGGCACATATCAAGACTATGAAGTTTTGGGGTAACAAACGCTTTAAACAAAAAATGAATACAAGATACACTCCAAAAGTGAATTACAGAAATTTTATATTTTTTATCCAGCCTGGTGAAGTAATTATGTATTACATATTAATATATATTAACATCTCACATTATAGAAAAGCACCTCTCATCATTCTTTTATAAAGTTCTTGGATTTATGGCTTTTAACTACAATCATAAACCTGGTACATGTAAAGCCTCGTATACACGGTGTGACGGTCGTATGAAAACAACTTGTTGTACGATCATCCAACCGTTAGTACGCGCGATTAGAACAGGCCGACGTGCGACAGTCGTACAACAGGAGTTGGATGAGCAGACAACAAGTTGTACGTGCAAAACACGCATGCTCAGAAGTCAGGAACGTGTCCGTTCGTGTAAACCTACGTTCCAAATTCACAAATCACATTCACCTGAACTCCCTCTTTATACGCACGTAGCACGTCACCACGTTAGGCTTGGTTGTACGATCGCTTAGTGCACGTCAGTATGCGAGACACAACTGCCAATATACGATTTTGGTCGCCCGACCGTACGACCATTGCATCGTGTCTACGAGGCTTAAGAATAGAAAGTACTTCTGGATAAGAGGGAATGACTCCTTAGCAAGTTAAAGCAAGACTAGAGACAATTAGATTACCTTCCAAGTTCCAATAAAATCATGTTTTGGTATTTATGTTTACCTGCGCTATGAAAGGCCCAACTTCAGCTACTCTATGCATTCTGACTGTACATAGCACTCAATTTTGTATGTAACCGTCCACAAAAAGAAAACTCAGCTATGATAAGAGTTATGACCTGCAGGTTCAGTAAAAGTTGGTTGATTACATAGAAAGTCTAATGGTGTATTCCAATAACTGCAGCACAATGACCCGGAAATTCTTTCTTCTCATGGATCTCATCAGTGTTGAGCCATCCATATGGGGTGCAGGGGCACCATGCATCCGGGCCCTAATCTACATTGAGGATGCTGGGCGCATGGATTCCAATGGGATTTTTTTTCATTTTTTTTTTTTTAGAAGCATGTGATTAAAGCCAGAGGCTCAAATTGGCTTAAAAAAAAGGTGGGCTTGGGGAGCACTGTGCAATAAGGCCACCCAGCTGTGTGACAATAGCAAATTAATATTCACTATTGTCTTCTGATTCTCCTCCCAGTCAATCAGGAGGCGGGTTTTGAGACCCGATTGGCCGGTGGAGAAGCGATCGCATTGGCCGCTGCGCTGAGGCAAATCGCCAAGGTGGAAGCCGCCACGAAGCCCGAGATGCAGGGTGAAGCCACTGAGGTAGAAGCCTCCACCGAGGAGGAGGAGATGCAGGAAGGAGCCGAAGCTGCTCACAACCTAGATGGGGTAAGTGCAGGGCCGGCCGACCGACCGCCAACCCCCCCAACTATACAGCACCAGCTGCCACTGGACCTCACTACTCATGATCAAAGCAACATGATACCCAGCACTTTACCAGGCATAGAACAGTACATCTATAGATAAGAAACCCCTTTTCTTTTTGCTCACAAAAATATTGGTGTATCTAAAGAAAACCAAAACTATCTGCTGCAGGTATAAAGTGCAGTCACGTTGTGGTATCTGGATATACACTATATTATCAAAAGTATTGGGGTGCCTGCCTTTACACGCACATGAACTTTAATGGCATCCCAGTATTAGTCTGTGTGGATCAATATTGAGTTGGCCCACCCTTTGCGGCTATAACAGCTTCAACTCTTCTGGGAAGGCTGTTCACAAAGTTTAGGAGTGTATCTATGGGAATGTTTGACCATTCTTCCAGAAGGACATTTGTGAGGTCACACACTGATGTGGACGAGAAGGCCTGGCTCGCAGTCTCTGCTCTAATTCATCCCAAAAGTATTTTATCAGGTTGAGGTCAGGACTCTGTGCAGGCCAGTCAAGTTCCTCCACCCCAAACTTGCACATCCATGTCTATATGTACCTTGCTTTGTGCACAGTCATGTTGGAACAGGAAGGGGCCATGCCCAACCTTGCTTTGTGCACTGGTCCAAATCATTTGGCGGAGGGGGGATTATGGTGTGGGGCTGTTTTTCAGGGATTGGGCTTGGCCCCTTAGTTCCAGTGGCGGGAACTCTTAAGGCGTAAGCACACAAAGACATTTGGACAATTTCACCCTCCCAACTTTGTGGGAACAGTTTGTGGATGGCCCCTTCCTGTTCCAACATGACTGCGCACCAGTGCACAAAGCAAGGTTATCATTTTGAGTCATGTGATCTGGGGGCGGGGAGCTATAGTTGTAAGATGGATGCTGCTGATTAAAGACAAGGTTCCTGTTCAAGCTCCTTTGCTGTCTGCCTATACAGCACATGTTAACCACTTGCCGATCGGCATCTGACGGCGGCAAAGTGGCTCTGTAAGGCAAACCGCCGTCATACGACGGCGGCCGCCAGATCGAGCACAGTGAGTGCGTGAGTGTGTCCGGGGGGGGCCAGGGAGCGGGTGCGGCGGCTTCGATTGCCGCCGGCCACCCGCGATGCCCCCCCGGAGTGAATGAGCGGAGGTCCGTGTAAACACGGACCTCCGCTCTGTGTGAGGGGGAAGGGCTGTGATCACAGCCTTCCTTTACGTGAAGGCTGTGACCACTTCCCTTCCCCAGCTAGGGCAGTCCCCATACAGTTAGAACACGCCCAGGGAACATAGTTAACCCTTAAAGCACCCCCTGCAGGTTAACCCCTTCACTGCCAATGGCATTTACACAGTAATCAGTGCATTTTTATAGCACTGATCGCTGTATAAATGCCAATGGTCCCAAAAGAGTGTCAAAATGGTCCGACATGTCCGCTGAAATATCGCAGTACCGCAAAAAATCGCAGATCGCTGCCATTATTAGTAAAAAATAAAAAAAAAAATAAAAACCCCAAAAATGAATTCTCATCATCCGTAAACGCGACCACTTTTGCGCAAACCAATCAATAAACGCCGATTGCGATTTTTTTTATCGCAAATATGATGAAGAATATAAATCGGCCAAAAACGGTGAAAAAAATGTTTTTTTATATTTTTTTTTTGGATTTGTATTTTAGCAAAAAGTAAGAAATTTGTTTTTTTTTTGCAAAATTGTCGCTCTTCTTTTGTTTATAGCGGCGATCAGAAATGACGCAGATGGGATCAAATACCACCAAAAGAAAGCTCTGTTTGTGGGAAAAAAAGGACGCAAATTTCGTTTGGGTACAACGTCGCACGACCGCGCAATTGTCAGTTAAAGCGACGCAGCGCCGAATCGCAAAAAGGGCTCCGGTCCTAAAGCTGGAAATCCTTCCGGTCCTTAAGTGGTTAATTCATGACATGGTACCAGAAGTGGGGTCAGAAGAGTCATGTCAGCAAACAGCAATACAAAGAACATTCCTTACCTGGAGTTGGAATCAGGGAACATATCTGAAAACTGGTCAAAATGGAGGGAGCTGATAGAGCTTGTGTTTGCAGGACCAGATGCAGACAAATGGAATGATCAGCAGAAAGCAGCTCACTTTCTGATATGTGTGGGACAGAAAGGACATGATATGTGCAGAACCAGGACAAATAGAAAACAGAGGTACTGTTTTCTAAGTTTGAAGCATACTGCAACCCAAGGAGAAACTCCACAGTGCAAAGGGAACTGTTTTATGAGATGAACCAGTGTGGAGGTGAATCTGTGGATGAATGATTGACACAGCTGCCCTTGCTTGCCAAAGATTGTGCTTTCTATGATGCCGGAGATATGATAAAAGACAGTATTCTGATGGGCAGTAAGTTTAAGGAAGTTCAGGAAAAGCTGCTGCAGGAAGAAGACGTAAATCTTGAGAAAGCCATAAGGATTGCCAGAGCATATGAAATGTCAAGAAAGGACATGCAGGTACTGGAAGGAACACAGCACCAGATTAATGCTATAGAAAATCACAGCAGCAGATATGGGCAAGAAAGAGCATGCAAAGGAATAAAGGGCACCTTTGGCACTGGGAGAAGTAGTACACAAGCAGCGTGTGGGTATTGTGGAAACATGTAGCATTAAAATAGTATCTGTCCTGCAAGGGGGCAGATATGCAATAAATGCAAGAAAAAAGGGCATTTTGCCAGGGTGTGTAAACTGTCTTCACAAACCGAAAGGTCAAAAACACAGTCTGTACACGCCATAGAGGACAATGATGCACAGTCAGACTCAGACTGCACCCCAATAAATCTTGCAGCAGCACAGAAAACACATCAGTCTGCAGATGAAGCAAATGTAACATTACAGATAGGGGCTAACAAAACTCCAGTCACATTCAAAATAGATACAGGAGCACAAGTAAATTGTGTGCCAAGCCACATATACCTGGAACACCTCAGTGATGAATCCCCCTTAGAGACTCAAGACCTACTGAAACGAATGGGATATGGGGGTGAAAAGCTGTAAGTAATGGGTCACTGTCATGCAAAATGCTCTTACAAGGGATCTGAAAAGGTTTTACAATTGTTTGTAATAGAAATACAAGCCCTAGCCATCCTAGGTCTCAGAACAAGTAAATAGACTGGACTTGTGAAGATTATAATGACTGTGGATAGGTCTGACAGAGGCTGACGTTAAACGTGAGTACTGTGATCTATTCAAGGGCCTGCGGTGCCTCCCGGGTATAAGCCACATATGTATAAAAGAGGATACACAGCCTGTCATTCACGCCTCAAGGAAAATACCTTTAACTTTTGTGGATAAAATCTGACAAGAACTCACTAGGATGGAGAAGCTGGAACTAGTAAAAAAGGTCACAGATCCATCAGAAAGGGTCAGTTCTATGGTTGTGGTGGAGAAGAACACAGGTGCAATTCGTATATGCATTGACTCACGTGATTTGAACAAAGTAATAATCAGAGAACACTACAAACTTCCCACCATAGAATATATAGCGCACAAGCTAGTAGAAGCAACAGTATTTAGTGTACAAGACACCCAGTGTGGTTACTGGCAATTGTCTTTTGATGAAGCCAGCAGTTACTTGACCACTTTTAACTCCCCTTTGGGTCGATGGCGCTTCAGAAGTGTACCTTTCGGCATAGCGTCTGCACAGGAGATATTTCAAAAGAAATCACACAAATTGATTGCTGGTCTACAGGGTGTGGAAGTTGATGATTTGTTGGTCTATGGAAAGGATCAAATGGAACATAACAAAAACCGTACTGCTTTGCTCAATCGGTGTCATGAGAAAATCTTACACTCAATCCAAACAAGATGCAAATTGGGTTAGAAGAAGTTACATATTTTGGACACCCTCTAACCAAAGAGGGGCTTGGAGCTTGATCCAAAGAAGATTACAGCAGTCCTTAACAGGCCCCAACCTCCAGAAAGGAGCTGGAGACATCACTGGGCATTTTCAACTATCTATCCAAATTCTTTCAGGGCCTTTCTCAACAGATGGCACCACTATGTGCACTGCTACAGAAGGATGCTATTTGGTGTTGGGATGCAAACATAGAAAAGACTTTTGACAAAGTGATAAAACTGATCACTAAACATCCAGGGCCAATACTGAAATATTTTGATGTAAACTGTGACACTGTACTTCAAGTGGATGGATCCCAGTTTGGGTTAGGTGTTGTACTGACTCAACAAGGACATCCTGTGGTGCACCGGCCCCGAAGAAACCCAAATTGTGCTCTAATTGAAAAAGAGATGCTCTCCATTGTGAATGGATGCGAGAAATTTCTCCAGTACATATATGGACACGAGGCAGTTGTGGAAAAACAACAAGCCATTGGAGTACATCCTACAGAAACCGCTAGCTTCTACACCTCCACACCTGCAGCGAATGATCCTGAAGCAGTATGATCTCACAGTGAAGTATAAGCCTGGAAAGGAATTTCCAATGGCAGATACCATGTCCAGGGTGTTTCCAGAAGAACATGAAGCACAGGATGAACCTGAGTTGGAAGAGCAGTTACATACAGTACAGAACATGCCAATATCAGATGTATGGCTGGAGAAGATAAGACATGACACCAAACAGGATAAAGTCCTAGAAAAATGAACTTGTGTCATGTGCAATGGCTTGCCACTAAAATGAAAGAAGCTGTGTCCTGAGCCACAGGGATTCTGGCCTGTGAAAGATTGACTATCCATTCATACGGATATCATATTAATGGGTGACCGTATTCTTATTTCTAAGTCACAGCAGGCAGAAGTACTGGAACAAATTCACCGGGGACATTTGGGCATCACTCTGTGTAAGCGCAGAGTGTGGGAGGTTGTTTACTGGCCTAATTTGGACTCTGATATTGAGACACTTGTGAATAACATTTCAAAAAAACAATGCAAAATTACCTCTTACACTGTGGAATGCTCCTTCATGGGCATGGCAGAGACAAGCTACAGATATCTTTAATTTTGAGGACAATCATTACCTGATAGATAGATAGTTGTAGATTACTACAGCAAATACTTTGAGCTAGTGCAGCTCAGAAATCCAAAAGTGTCAACAGTCATATGGGCTTTCAAAACAATACTTTCAAGACATGGAGTATGTGAAGAACTTGTGTCTGATAGTGGCCCACAATTCTCGTGTGCGGAATTCCAGCGCTTTCTGTGTGATTGGGGAATCAGACACAAACCAACAAGACCTTATCACCCACAGTCCAATGATCTAGCAGAGAAGTATGTTGGCATAGCCAAATCCATTATACAGAAAGCGCAATCATCAGAGCAGGATGTATACCTAGGCCTGCTAAACTATCGTGCAACACCTATTGAAGGTTTATTCTCACCTGCACAGCTTCTAATGGGTAGAACACTGAGGACCACAGTGCCTATTGCACCAAAGAAATTACAGCCTTAGTCTATCCCACATGATCGGGCAACAGTTCAGAGGATCATAAACATGGAAAAGCAAAAACTGTATTTTGATAAATCTACTAAATCCCTTTGTCTACTCTCTGTGCTGGGCAAGCTGTGCGACAGAGTCACTGGGAATACATGGGAACCTGCTTGAATTGTCTGAGATGCCAATTCACCAAAATCATATGTAATTAAAACCAAGTGTGGATAGAAACTGAGATGAAACAGGCATCATCTTCATCCAGACACTGCTGTGGATACCTCATCCGAGGAACCAAATGACAATGGAAATAAAGAGCAAACCCATGATGGCACAGAATTCCAAAACACGGATATTGAGTCTATTGAGGACAACATAAACATATCAGCATGTGATAATGCTGGGAGAGACTCTCAACCGAACACCAATTATGCAGTTAGGAAACAGTTAACATTTTGGCCTCATGCACACAGGATGTTTTTTGACTGTTTTTCAGCAGCTGCAGACGTTCTTTTCTACAGTCAATAAACCCTCCATCATGTTATCCTAGGTGTTCATGAACACATAGGTTGTTATCAACTGTTTTTAGCAGTGACGTTTTTCAGCTGTAAAAACATTCAAACTCTCAAAAATGCCCAAAACGCTCAAAAAACTTCGAACCTCAACATTTTTGGATGTTTTAGATCAATTGGAAAAAAAACGCTGGCTCTTTAACAACGCGAAAAAAACGCAAAAAAAAAACCAGCCTATAAATCATGTTAATTCATCACACCTGACACCAAGAAAAAAATGGTGACAGGGGAGGGATCTCCAACTGATTGTCAGTCTCAGCTCTGTTCCTGTGTGCTGTGTGAAGAGGGGTTTGTCCCTTCCCTCCAATCAGCTCTCAGAGCTCTCCCCACTGATAGAGTGTAACTTCATCTCCCTGTCCCCTTTTTTTCTAACAGTTTAAACAAGATTTATAAATTCTACAGTAGGGGAGAGAAGACTGCAGATAAACAGGTAAATCATATGTAGGAGGATTTGTTTCATCTCTGTGTATCACCTGTGGTGAATGCATGTGAAACCTGGAAAGGATTTTTTAGAAGTTTAGAGGAAGTATTAAGATCACAGCACAGTGGTGGACAACTTTTATGGACACTTGCAATATTATTTGAAGACAGGGCATTTTGATTTGTTGTTTTCAGTTTTTCAGTTTATTTGCTTGGATCACGCTACATCTAAATGTATGATATATGTATGTATAAAGAGGTTTAGTGAAAAACACTGGGCGATGTTTTAGCAGCAATCACAGTTTTTGGTTATATTGACAATTATTGTATAACTGCACTGATTGTTTTTCACATATTATGTTTCTGATGGAACTGAGGAACAGCACTGCCAAATTCCCTGTGCTGACAGATCCAATACTTAAAGCGTTTGTTAACCCAAAAAAAAAAAAAAAATGCTGCTCCTGTCTCTTTAATGTGCAATTAGCAGCATGGTGCTTTTGCTTTTTAAATTATTCCTCTGTATCCTCTAAAATACCGGTTTGATAATGCCAGGTCATGACTTCCCCCCCTGTGTACTGACTCCCCCTGTATATAGCTTATCCTGAGAGCCCCGTGGTCTATGCAGGCTATGTCACTCCCAGCTCTCCTATCTCCTGTGTGCCTGTCTTCAACTCCCCCCTCCCTCTTCCTCTCATAGCTCCTCCTCTCTGCTCTCATAATTAACTCTAAAAGCTCCTATTTCCTCTGTATTAGAATAAGAAGTTCCCTTTGTCAGTGTTATATCAGAAATATTCTTATCTATATAGATAACACAGCATGGCTCTCTCTCCAGCTGATGTCAGCAGCAGTGCTCAACCCCTCCCTCAGGAATTCTGAGCTGAGAGAGAAAAGCTGAAAAACGACAACTGATCCTAGTAAGAAGGTGTGTTATCTATACAGAGAAGTATATATATGTTATGACACAAACACAGAGCAACTTCTTGTTATAATAGAGAGCGGGTGGGAACGTTTTATACAAGTGGCTTAACAAACACTTTAAAATAGAATTTTGGACTTTATCTAACTATGCCTATAAATGCCCCCCCCAACACCTATATTAACTAACCTGTGTAAGAAAGAGGTCTATATACATAGGCGTGCACAGGGGGTGTGCCAGGAGTACCTGGACACAGCCTAATCACTCTGCAGTGCAGATTTCCCCTACTGCCCGGCCCTGTGTTGTGCCCCCTGCAGTGCTGCTGGCTTTCCTCTTCTCCTCTCCCCCTTGCTGTAGCAGGGGATGTTTCAGGAAGGAGAGCAGGGGAAGGGGCTAGCCAATATGTCATTCTCTGGCCCCTTCCTTTTCTAAATGAACATAGTGAACACACTCATCACTGTGTTCATTCATATCTGAAGCATAGTAAAGTGTTTTACTTACTAAAGAAGAACTGCAGTCTGCTCACATAATTTGTAATAAAAACATCTTTGCCATTCTGAAGCTTCCCTCTAACCACTTTGCATATTATTTTATATATACTGTGATTCTGTACTTGCCAAATACGCTGCAGAAATCTCCCTTCATTGAATCTGGCTGCAATCATTTTAACTGTGGGCAGCTGAAGCACAGCTGGAAAACAAAATAGTTTGCAACAGTCTGGTACTGAAATTATACAGCAGAAGCTTTTTCAGCAAGCATGCTGATTGCACTTTGAGACATGCATGTAGCCACTAGAGGGAGCTATTACAAATCTGAAAATGAATATGATCATGAAATTAAAGCCCTGCAAGCATGTAGGACAGGGATATGCAATTAGCGGACCTCCAGATGTTGCAGAACTACAAGTCCCATAAGGCATAGCAAGACCCTGACAGCCACAAGCATGACACCCAGAGGCAGAGGCATGATGGGACTTGTAGTTTTGCAACAGCTGGAGGTCCGCTAATTGCATATCTCTGATGTAGTATATGGAATTACTTCTTGCCAAGATCACTTTTTCCACAGGGTGAGAACAGGCCTTATTTTGGGTTGTAGAATAGCAATGGGGCAGCAAAGATGACTTTCCACAAACCCGCTTGCTCTGGTCATTTTTATTTATAGCAGTGAGTTCTCAACATTCCCTCTAGCAAATGGGTGAGAAAGGTCATGAATAACAGCAATGGTAATTCTCATATTCTTCTATAACTTTTGGAGAAAGTAAACATTGCGGACGTGTGTGTTCCCACCACTCTGTGTATTGCATGCATTATATTTTTGGCAGTAACATATAGGGATTGATTTAGTAATACTGGAGAGTGGCAAATCTGGTGCAGCTGTGCATGGTAGCCAATCAGCTTCTAACTTCAGCTTGTTCAATTAAAGAGGAGTTTCCCCCAAAAGTGGAACTTCCGCTTTAAAGAGGAACTGCAGTCTGCTCACATAATTTGTAATAAAAACATCTTTGCCATTTTAAAGCTTCCCTTTAACCACTTTGCATATTATTTTATATATGCTGTGATTCTGTACTTGCCAAATATGCTGCAGAAATCTCCCACCACTGAGTCTGGCTGCCGCCATTTTAACTGTGGGCAGCTGAAGCTGCTGCTGGTTCACTTCCTGGATTTACACAGACACACAGAGGCACACCTCCAGCTCTGCATCTCTCATTAGCCCTGTTATGACTCATCAGCCCTACCTTCCTGGCAAACTCTCAAGAGAGTGAGAGAGAGAGCTGTGCATGATGTCAAACGCCATGGCATTTTTCCAGCCAAGAAATAGGAAGTCGGCTGTATAAAGGTATTTACTGGCAAAAACAAAAACTATTTTACTATCCAAAGTTAAAACAACAAGGGCAGAGGATTTAATAATCTAATAGATGGAAAGATGAAAAAATTACTTAAGTTCCGCTTAAGTATTTACTACGCTTCAGTTTGTGGATGAACAGGAAACCGCTCAGCACAGAGCACTTCCCGTTCCCCCAGTGTCCAGTACACCTGAGGCTGCAGAGAAAGGCATGTGTGTTTTAGCTTTGGGCTGCACACCCTAATGCAATAGGCTGCACACACTTATGTCTATGCATGCCTATTTTCAGCCTGCTCCAGTATGGTCAAGTAAGCATAACCAGCCATTGTGAGAGCTCACTCCTCTCCCCTGCAGCTGGAGCTGGCTGACACGGGGGAGATCACAGGACTGGATCAGAGCAGACTGAAAATAGGTATATATAGACATCTTTCTTTCACAGGTTAGTTAGTATAGGTGTTAGGAGGATATAGGGAGTGTTTAAGCATAATTAAGTAAAGCCCTGAATTCTATTTTAATCTTAACCTCCTGGATACTCCATGGAAATAAATGCAGAGATACAGATTGCCTATACCTTTGACTGGTTAAAGGTGGTCTGAGGCTTTACAGGTCAGCCTTTTATTTTCAAGTGTCAAGGATTTCAAAGCTCTAACAAAGAAATGTCTTATTCCTATTTTTAGTTGGGTAATCACACATTTTCAACACTACTCCATTTATTGCTTTTCCTTACGTCACACACAGCATGGCCCAGCGTGTATACTAACACACCGGAAATGTTCCCATCAGATACAGGAAAACGACTAAGCTTAGCAGTTTAATACTGTATATAACAAAATTCACAATTATAAAATCTATTTTTCAGCCACTGTTCACAGTAGTCTTTCTTCTCTACTGAAAAACACGTGAAAGCCTAAAACAGATAAAACTAAGGACAGCATTAGACAGGCAGATGATTCCCCAAGAATAAAAGATAGTGAGAAATCATTCTGCCCTTGATTACTCCAATATACTGCTGGGATCACTCATGTTCTTCTCTCCAGCTTTAGCAGACCATGGGACTTCTACAGGGCCCACCAGCAGGTCAAGGCCAGGTATTCTCTGCCTGCAGAATATTTATTGAGGCAAGTACTTTGGAACTAACATATATATATAAACATATAAAATTACCTACCTCAGCCTTTTAACAGAAAGCACAGAAGCACGGAAATGCTGGATAATATAGCAAACACGTAAAATGTTAACTTCTAGGACCTTATATAAGTTCAAACTTTGCCTCCAGAGCCACTTTAGTCCTTCTATTACAGATCCAAAGCTATGTGATGCATAGTAGCCCATTATGCATCTACTTTGCAGGGGAATGTAGAGGAAGTAAACCCAATCTGGGTTTACTTCCTCTTTAAGCTTTGAAGAAGTGGATTATACTTATTTGGAACAGCGAAACATGTCAGCAACTCATCCTGGAACACCAGCTTCCCTATCTTGATTTTATGTATTTATGGACTATTTTATTAGCCCTAAATGTGTTTTTGTAAATGTCTTTTTTTGTATATGTAGATAGTAGATGTATAAATAAAATTTGGATACAAACTTTTAATATATAACGTTTTTCTCTATTCAATTACAGATACTTACAGTGGCCCAGTTAACACCCTACTAAGCTTCCTAATCCACTTTTTACTGTTCTTCATTTTTAATCCGGCACTAAGTGGTCCTCAATGACAGTGTTACTGATGTGCTAATGTCAGCATTGTTCTTGCAATTTTACTGTGAATGCAGAGAGTGGAGGTGATGTCCCCTAGAAAAGTGGTTCTCAATCCTGTCTTCAAGTACCCCCAACAGGCCATGTTTTGGGAAGTTCTCTTAGATCAGCGGTTCTCAACTCCTGTCCTCAGGACTAGAGTTGAGCGAACACCTGGAAGTTCGGGTTCTGCTGGTCCGTCCGAACTTCGGGACAAAGTCCGGGTCCGGGTCCGGACGGAACCTGGGCCTGGGCCTGAAACAGGGCTTCAAGCCTGCCTGGTCGTCTTGGGCTTGAAGGTCCACAAGCGAGTTGAGATCAGGACTCCTGTCCTCAACTCTTGGCGACTAGATTCTCTTGAAGGGTTTTGTACCGGACAACCCCCATGAACTTCTGTCCTAACTCTTGGTGAAAAGATCCCCTGTAGTGGAGGTGAGAGACGTAAGTGTCATTTTAACGTTCTTGTTACGACTGTAATCGTGTAGTCATTGTGACAGTAACTCCTGGTGAATCACGGCCTAATTTTTACTTCTTGTCATTTTTCACCTAATCCTTCGAATCATCCCACAATTGACCCGGTGACATTCATAGACA
>BLSH010045974.1:988774-1003203 GCA_018402905.1 Glandirana rugosa | reverse complement strand
CATATACTGCATTTCTTTGGATATATAGATGATGGAATTACATTAGTCAGGAGTCATTCTTTTTAATGTATTCTGTGATATTTGGTGGTTATTGGTGCTGTCAGTGTAGAATAGTGATGTTACCCTCCTATTTTTGGAAATTACATTTTTATTTCTGATGTTGGTACACATAACACAGCTCAAATTAGGATCATTTGTAAATAATAAAACATATACAATTGTGACTCATTTTACTTTTGCAGAAGCAATGGTATTGTTTGTGGTTTGTAAGGACACCTGTGTGAGTTTGGGGAAATATTTTTGTGTGATGGACTTCAGCAAATGAAAGTTACAGAAAAAAAATATTTTACCAAAACATGAAGAGATTAAACATTCTAGCATTCTTAAAAACAAAATAGATAATGAAGTTGCAACATTGTTGCCAGGATAATTTCTTTAACAGAAAGATACATTTCATCTCAACATGAAAAGGATTTATTTGAGAAAGTAACAATTGTACCATTAGAATGAATGGCTAAAAATTGCATTGGGCTACATAACTCTCATCTTCCCTCCTAAAAAAACAGTGTACAACATATCTCATTTTGGTATTTACTATCTACTCGTGGAATTACTCCATGAGAGTTAAAAACTGAGTTGTTTTGTGTCTCTTCTCAGACTTTTTAATTCTAATTTCAGTGTAGAAACCACGTTTTCACACAGTTTCAAAGCAGATTATATTTAAACAATATACTTCATTTTTTAGCACAATTTTGGGGGAATCAGATCATGCTCTAAACATTATTTCTATTTGCACTAATCCAGGTCCTAACTAGAGTAAGGATTTGGGCATTATCTGTGACCTGGGAGCAATAGTGAATTTGAGTTTGGGAGCAATTTGCCACCAGAGCTATTGTGAATACCGTTTTAGCGATATTTACAGTAAATTGCGGAAATTTGCCACGAATCATGATAATTTTACCGCACATTGTGGTAATTTTCCCGCTATTTTTGCGGCAGCGCTATAGTAAATGACCCCCATTGTTTATTATTGAGAAACATACTAGTATCCTCCTGGCCACTAACATGAAATGTTAGTGGGGGGGGGGCAGCCTTCCTGTAAGAACACAATAGCTCAGCGGGGACCTATGTCTTGTTTAACCTAATTATGTGATTCAATTTTTTATGCCCCTATGCCTAGGAATAGGTTTAAACTACAGTCTTGGGTGGTTGGGTCTTTAGACATGTAAATCACAAACCACTCGTTTTAATGAGGTATCCACCTCCAATTTATGTTCTGTTTCTTGGGGACTTCATTGTCTTGATCTCTGCCAAACTTCACCCACCTCCCATTGCCATTACAAAAAGGAGCAGAAATAAGACTGTGTAACAGAGGAGGCTCTGGAAGATAGATGCTAAAGTTGCCAAGATATAACACAGATTGAAATCAAATTCAGATTAGCATAATGGAAAGGAGATCATAGTCCAGTGATCTTCTCTTATAATAACACACACCTCCTTAATGGCACCTAAAATGACTCTATCTGCAAGAGAGGCGCATTAGTGCTATTGACACATGGACTAGAAAATAATTCTGAGTGCCTTCACAATACAAAATCCACTTGTCTACCAATAAACAGACTTAACCTTCTGGCTTTGACCTTGACACACAATTGAGTGACTAATCGCTGTGCCCCACATTGGTAATACTTCATGTATACCACCACTTTACACCTCTCTATTATTGAAAAGCTGTCACTTCATTTCAGTGTTGTGCTTTAATGCGTGCATTTTTGAAGCACTTTGTCACATTTTAAAACTGTTATAAATCCCTTTTTTGGGGCTTTCCTACTTTTTATTTCTAAAAAGTGATAACATTTAATACTTTTCCTCTCCCCAGAACTCAACCGTACACTCCTGCAGATAAAATGTTAGTAATATACATAGACAGACTCACTTCCTGGGATGAGTAACGATTGCATTATTTTGGCTCGGTGTTACACTGAGTATTTGTTCCCTGAGGTCTGGTGGGCACTTACTGTATACTATGCCAGTCATATGCTGCTCCCCTGGTCTATTCTTATACAGTATCTCAAAAAAGTGAGTACACCCCTCACATTTTTGTAATACAATGTAAAGTAGTGAGTGTACAGCTTGTATAACAGTGTCCCCTCAAAATAACTCAACACACAGCCATTAATGTCTAAACCGCTGGCAATAAATTGAGTACACCTCTAAGTGAAAATGTCCAAATTGGGCCCAAAGTGTCAATATTTTGTGTGGCCACCAATATTTTAAAGCACTGCCTTAACCGTCTTGAGCATGGAGTTCACCAGAGCTTCACAGGTTGCCACTGGAGTCCTCTTCCACTCCTCCATGACAACATCACGGAGCTGGTGGATGTTAGAGACTTTGAGCTCCTAGCCTAGGCTATCTTTATGTAGAGCAACAATTGTTTTTTTCAGATCCTCAGAGAGATCTTTGCCATGAGGTGCCATGGTGAACTTCCAGTGACCGGTATGAGAGCATGAGAGTGATAACACCAAATTTAACACACCTGCTCCCTATTCACACCTGAGACCTTGTAACACTAATGAGTCACATGACACCGGGGAGGGAAAGTGGCTAATTGGGCCCAATTTGGACATTTTTACTTAGGGGTGTAGTCACTTTTGTTGCTAGTGGTTTAGACATCAATGGCTGTGTGTTGAGTAATTTTTAGGGGACAACAAATGTACACTATTATACAAGCTGTACACTCACTACTTTACATTGTAGCGAAGTGTCATTTCTTCAGTGTTATCGCATGAAAAGATATAATAAAATATTTACAAAAATGTGAGGGGTGTACTCACTTTTGTGAGATACTGTAACTAATTTAACAGAGCAGACTATAATCTAATGTGGATAGGTCAACCTCTTGATAAGCATCTCATCCCTGAACTTTGAAAATAGAGTCAATTGGAATGGGACTATATTGGTGCAATGTAAAGATCAAACCAGAACAATGTATATATTTAAAAACATCAACATTTATTAGCAAACATAATCTAAAAAAGTAATGTTTGAAAACATAAGCTTTTAACCCATATGATATGGTCCATGATTGTTTAGAGTGGTATAGTAGTGAATCCCGACATGTTTCACCCTGTGATTGGGCTTCCTCAGGGGATGCTATCCACTTAGGGTCTCAGCCTTCTAATAAACAAAAAATACAAATAGCATACCATAAATATTATACAATGACAACAGATCTATAATTATCAAAAGGTATGTATATGTGAACAAGTAATGGCCATCCCGTATGCTTACCCTGTGTTTCTAAAACAGCACTTGCGTCAGTAATAGCTTATTTGTTCAATAAATAGTGAAGTGCTATATCCAGTATGGAGCCACAGGTAAACCACAGGAGGCAGACACAGACCAGATTATAAAACAGTATAAGCCGGACCATTGTTAATAACTACTACTAAAGAATTTGTGCGCACTTAGCACTTTTCGCAATAAACAATACACTTAGTCGGGTGAAGGCAATTTATATAAATGGCAGCAGGGGCAGAAATCCACAGTGCGGGTCATTCATAGATCAAACTAAGGATGAAGACAAAAAAAGAAGGGGGGAGATAATGTTTTCTCAAAATGCCAAGCAAAAAAATCATCTGTATCTATCGGTGTTCAAATAGGAACACCTGAATACAGTGCTGCAATACAATTTTGTGATTCCATTTAGCTTTAAAAGCAAAACCATAATCAACCTGCTGTAAATCCTGTGGTCGGCGTGTGCTTGGCATTTTGAGCAAACATTGTCTCCCCCTTCTTTTTTTGTCTTCATCCCTAGTTTGATCTATGATTGACCTGCACTGTGGATTTCTCCCCCCGCTGTCATTTATATAAATTGCCTAAACCCGAGTAAGTGTATTGTTTACTGTGAAAAGTGCTAAGTGTGCACAAATTCTTTAGTAGTAGTTATTAACAATGGTCCCACTTATATTGTTTTATAGTATGGTCCGTGTCTGCCTCCTGTGGTTTACCTGTGGCTCCATAGTGGATATAGCACTTCACTATTTATCGAACAAATAAGCTATTATTGCCGCAACTGCTGATTTAGAAACACGGAGTAAGCATATGGGATGGCCATTACTTGTACACATATATCCGTTTTGATAATTATAGACCTGTTGTCATTGTATAATATTCATGGTATGCTATTTGTATTTTTGTTTATTAAAAGGCTGAGACCCTAAGCAGATAGCATCCCCTGAGGAAGCCCAATCACAGAGCGAAATATGTCGGGATTCACTACTATACCACTCTAAACAATCATGGACCATTCCATATGGGTTAAAAGCTTATGTTTTTAAACATGATTTTTTTTTTAGATTATGTTTGCTTATAAATTTTGATGTTTTTAAATATATACATTGTTCTGGTTTGAGCTGTACAATACCCTGATATAGATCCATTCCAATTCACTCTAATTTAACAGAGCAGTGTAAATGACAAAGAAAATCACAGCAGATGAAACCACTGGTGGGATATAGCTTCTACTATATATGATTGTAAGATTGTAAATTAGGGCTACTTTAAGGCTTCATGCACACTAGAAAGCTGCTTTAGAAAGATTGGACAAAAAGCGCTAATGTTTCAATGTTTTTTGCCAGCGTTTAGCAGTGTTTAGCCTAGTGTCTAAGCTATGTTTAGTAGCTGCAGCATTAAGGCCGTTGAAGTCCTTAACAAACAGTGAATAGTTGGATGAGTCATTCGTTGTCAGTGGGGTTCCCTGCTGACAGTTGAATGTAAAACAAACCAATACAAAAATGTGAAACAAAGGGTGTGGGTGTCTTCCCCAAACAATACCAGGCCATTTGGGTCTGGTATGGATTTTAAGAGCAACCTCACGCAAATATGTAAAAAAATTTGGCGTGGAGTCCCCCCTAAAATCCATACCAGACCCTTGTCCGAGCATGCAGCCTGGCAGGCCAGGAAAGGGGGGATGAGTGAGCGCCCTCCCCTCTCCTGAACCATACCAGGTCACATGCCTTCAGCCTGAGGGAGGGGCTTTGGGGCAGGGACATGGGCCTCAACCCTGGCCGGTGGTTGTGGGGATCTGCCGGTGGGGGGCTTATCAGAATCTGGAAGCCCCCTTTAACAAGGGGGTCCCCAGCTCTCGCCCCCCCATGTGATTGAGTATGGGGTACTCATTCACCAAAAAAGTGTGAAAAGTAAATAAAATTACAACACAAGTTTCTGACATGTCCTGGGCATGCTGGGTTGGTGACGTCACAAGGAAGCAATTCCACCCTACAATGTCACCGGGTGGCTCAGCCCCTAAGTATGGCAGAGCCAGCAGATGGCGGGAGCCTTTGCTGGGACTGGAGGGGTTTTTTTGGGGGTGGTCGGGCGGGCATCATGATTGACGATGGATCGGGGGGCATTTTTTTTATGAATTTGTCAAAAACGTGAGTTGTGTTTTTATCTACTTTCTGCATTTTTTTGGTGAATGAGTAGGGGTACTATGTACCCCTATTCATTAACATGGGGTGGGTGGGATCTGGGCGCATGTTAAAGGGGGCTTCCAGATTCTGATAAGCTCCCTGCCCGCAGATCCCCACAACCGCTGGACAGGGTTGTGGAGATAAGGCCCTGTTGAACATGAACATGTTGAAAGATCGCTCGCCCACCCCTCCACCCCTTTCCTGGCCTGCCAAGCTGCATGCTCGGATAAGGGCCTGGTATGGATTTTGGTTTTGCTTTTTGTTTTTAAATTTTGGAGTGGGAGTTCCTCTCAAAATCCCTACCAGACCTAAGGGTCTGGTATGGATGTGGGGGGGACCCCATGCTGTTTTTTTCACCTGCCAAAAAACATTGACAAAAGCCTATTTGTGCATGAGCACATAGGATAACACGCAAGGGAGTTTAGAGGAAGACAAAAAACATCTGATGCCCAAAACAGCAGCTGTAAAAACGCCCAGTGTGGCTGAGGCCTAAGAACCATGGGTAGCAGTCTTATTACACTTTTTATTTGTCATATTTATTATCTTGCTCCAGTTATCTAATTCAACCTCTCAGCAAATGTATGCATCAAACATCATGATACGTTGCTGGTCTTGCAGAATTAACTTAAAATTATACTACTGTCATATCACACATTTCGTAAGATACAACAGAGTGTTTTTGTTTTTTCTTCCTACCTTACTTAGAATATCATGCATCCACCTTAATATATTTGTCTACCATTTAGCTAGCTCAACAATCACAGTCTTTTCATCACTTGAGCCACATTAGTTAGCTCACTCTCATGATCTGCTCTGAGTATTTCCCCTCAGTTCCCTACAGCTGCTTGGCAAGGCAAAAATAAAAATATATTAGGCTGGGTACTGGAATATTCTGTATGTGTTCTAGCACTGGCGCTACTGGATATGCACAAAAAGCATCTGAGTTGCCCCCTAATGTGAGAACAAGTACCAGCCCTAACCCTTTCACTATCAGAGCTTTCATGTTAAAAAAATCAAGGCCTGAAGATTAGTTGAAGACCCATAACAGTATATATTTTATAAAAGCAGAGAGCCTGGAGAATAGAATGGTTGTAGTTCCAATTTTTCATGTCACATGATTTTAGTGCAATGGTTTATTAAGCACAACATTTCAGTACAAAATACACTAAAGTTAATTTTAGTGGACAAAAATGGAAGATGTATAAAAGATGAGGTTGCACCAAGTAAATAGCTTCCCAACATGTCCAGCCTTAGAAATTGCACATGCCCATGAATACCCAAAATTTTAAAGCTCTTACAGGTATTTTATTTTTATGTAGGCGCTTACAGGTCATTTTTGTATGTAGGCACCCTTGACATGTGCATTTACATATGTATGTTGGAGGATCAACTTTTTTTGATGGAGTTTTAACTGCTTTGCGCAGTTTTCATTTTTTATTTTTTCATGTAACTTTATTGTTATCGCATAGGTGGCCAATAGTCCCCTCTGTGATAAACCCAGTTTAAACAATCCAATTAGATCAACCAGGGTTCCATGGAAGACTAGGGATCCTCCAGAGGTCGCTATGGGTTTCTTGAGCTGTGGCTTACTACCTGATCTCCCATTTGATGGTGCTGGCATAGCACTTGAAAGAGACAGCTGCATGACACAGATGAGTCTTTTAGCTGTCTATAACGGTGACCACTACTGTAAGGGGATTATTCTTCTATTACGGGAACAGGAGCTATAATTTTAGATATAGCAATAATGGACACCCGCACCTAGGTAAGCAACCAATGTGAAATAATAATAATATGAGCAGTCACTGTCTATGCTTTCCAATGGGTGGGCTGGTAATAAATAGATATCAGGCAGGTAATGCTAATAATATTATAGTGACTGATATCTTCCATTTTTGTCCACTAAAATTAACTAGTGTATTTTGTACTGAAATGCTGTGCTTAATAAACCATTGCACTAAAATCATGTGACATAAAAAAAATGGAACTACCACCATTCTATTCTCCAGGCTCTCTGCTTTTATAAAATATATACTGTTTCAATAGAAAAAGTGACATAGTGCAAAAAAATAGTGCAAAAAAAAAGTCATTTTGTGCAATGTAAAGTGCTTTGTGCCTTATTCCCAGGGTATCCCCTGTGCTTCCACCACGTGCAATGGTATGATCACTGTGCACTCCAGATGTTGGTGACATCCTTGCCGTATAGCAAGGAAAGTCAACAGAGCTTGTAGGTCTTTGATTGGGGGACCTATCCCACTCTACCGGGTATCCTCTGGTGACTCGTACAGGTCCTGAGTTCCTTCCTGTTATGGTCCTAGAGGCTCTCTCAGAGTGTTGTTATGCGGAACTTTTGAAAATGTCACCCATTGATGACAAAACCCGTCAAGCTGTCGCTCCCGTGCATCACTACCAGTCCAGAGTGTGTAACACATGCCAGGAAGTAGGTAGCATCCACTTCTCCACACACATAGAGGGCCGTTTTTGTGATTGTAAACTGGCATTTTTTTTTATTACAATGCATGTAAGTTTTTATGAATAAACCCTAAGGATTTTATACTACGAGAGGCCATCTCTATATTTTTTTTACCTACATAACAACACTTTGGAAGAGCCCCTGGGACCATAACAGGAAGGAGCTCGGACTTGTAGGAGTCACCAGAGGATACCAGGGAGAGTGGGATAGGTCCCCCAATCAAAGCTCAGTTGACTTTCCTTGCTATATGGCAAGGAAGTCACCAACATCTGGTGAGCGTGGAGTGATCATACCATTGCATGTGGTGGAAGCACAGGTGGTACCCTAGGAATAAGGCACAAAGCACTTTACATTCCACAAAAGGACTTTTTTTTTTTTTTTTTTACACAATTTTTTTGCACTATGTCACTTTTTCTATTGATGGACAGATTGAATCATTTGACATCACCAATTTAGTAATGTTTATGGTATTCACTATAATATTGTTACTATTATTCATTAGTTTAAGCAAGCACTGCCTGATATCTATTTATAATTTGAGATATCACCTTCCTATCACCTTCTATTGAACTTTTATATATAACCTATATACAATACATATTTTAAACAAGGGACATGAAATGTGCAGTGCCCTTTTCTGCACAAAGAAAATGGTGGTGGTGGGCAGAGGTTTGGCTCACCCACTACCTGTCACTCTTCAGGCAGTGATTGACAGGTCGTGGGTGAGCACAATCATGTGCATGGCTCTGGCTTATCTTGATTAGAGCATGCCTGTGCATGCAAGGGCCAAAGCTAAGTTAAGCTGTGACTACTTGTATTTGTTACCATAATATTTTTTGTGAAGGTGGTTGGGTGGGCAGGGAGCAGTGTGAAGGCCATGGTCGCATTTGAGCAGTGAAAATGAGCTGAAAAATTCAGTGGGTTGTGAATGTCATCTAAGGAAGGTGATGAGCAGACACATTGAACTAAAGAAGGTGCTGGGCAGTGGGTTTTGACTAAAGAAGGTGCTGAGCAATCAATTTCGACTAAAGAAGGTGGTGGGCAGTGAATCTGAACTAAGGGCATTCACACCTGGAATTGCACAGGAACGGGATGCAATTCACATGCATTTCTGTGCCAATTTTGTATGGGCTAAAATCAGACTACACTGAAAGTGCATACACTACTTTTGGAAACTCACTGCAATGAGATCCCATGGTACTTCTGCACCTGTAACCTGCATTTGGCCCCTTTCACACTGGGACCGCCTGAGCGTCAGCGGTAAACCGATGTGATCTACCGCTGTAATAGCTGCGCTATGGTGCCCCTATTCGGGCGGCAGCAGGGCACTTTTAACCCCCTTAAAAGAGGTTAAACAGGGGTTAAAAGTGCCAGCGCTTGGCGCTCCCAGAGCGGTGTACAGCCGCTTTGGGAGCGATGTCCCTTCATTCCAATGGGCAGGGGCGGTGGAGGAGTGGTGTATACACTGCTCCTTCACCGCCCCAAAAATCATGCATGCAGGAGTTTGATTTTCCTCCCACAAATGCACTGGTCCAAGCCGCCCCAGTGTGAAAGGAAAGGATTTAATGGGGAGACGCTTTACAGCCACTATTTTAGCTAAATAGCGCCTATAAAGTGCCCCAGTGTGAAAGGGGCCTTAGGGGTGTCATTAACTTAACATTGACACCCGCTGCAGATCACAACTGCAGTGCCTTTTGAACGTGGTGTAGGAAACATGCATGAAACATGGGTTCCCGCATCACGTTCTGGTGTGAACGGGCCCTAAAGAAGATGGTGGGTGATGAATCTAAACTAAAGAAGGTCGTGGGCAGTAACTATGAACTAAATAAGGTGGTGGGCAGCCTAAGTCGATTACACTGCCCTGCAGCTCACAAGCCTTTCTATTGGGCTATCATTATCAATTTTTGTATTCTAAAATAAATTCTGTCAAAGTAAAAAGATTGAAGATGGGAATAGTGTGCTCATAGGCGTCCGCAGGTAGGGGCAAGGGGAAACAGGGATTGGATCGGTGGTTCCCCACTAGGTCCTTATTCTCTTGAGCCATGTATGCCGTTTCTGACAGTCTCTTGGGCTATGTATGCAGTCTCTGATCATCTCTTGTGCCATGTCCACAGTCTCTGACTGTCTCCTGTATTATGTCTGCAGTCTCTAACCATCTCCTGTACCATGTCCGCAGTCTCTGACTGTCTCCTGTACCATATCTGCAGTCTCTGACCATCTCCTATAACATGTCTGCTGTCTCTGACCATCTCCTGTACTATGTCTGCAGTCTCTGACCATGTCCTGTACTATGTCTACCGTCTCTGACCATCTCCTGTATTGCGTCTGCAGTCTCTGGACATCTCCTGTACTATGTCTGCAGTCTCTGATAGTCTCCTGTACAATGTCTGCAGTCTCTGACCGTGATAATGTGATAATTACATTGTCGAAAAGGGACAAAGCATGGGTGGCCTTAAAATGATGCCCCCCCCCCCTAAAAAGTTCTGCGGACGCCCATGAGTGTGTTCCAAGATAAATGGGAGCTACAGTTCTTCGCTCACTATTATCCCACAAACTTCACTGTTTAATATTGTTTATTATTATAAATTGTAGCTATAAAATACAATCAAAACTATTATAAAATATTATATATTATATACTATAGCACTGCCATGTAACACCGTGTTTTACATACTGCACATTCACTTCAGTACCTGCCCTCAGTTTTTTTACATGCGCACACACACACATACTATGGCCAATTTTTAGACAGGAGCCAATTAACCTACCAGCATGTCTTTGGAAAGTGAAAGAAAACCAAAGCACCCAGAGGAAACTCATGAAAGCACAGGCAGAATATGCAAACTTCCTGCAGTGCTGCAAAGCAGAAATGTTAACCATGAAGCCACTGTGCTGCCACATTCAATAATTATGTAGCTGAGCCCCAGATGAATGTGCAAATGCTTTTGCATCCACCCATAAAAATGAGCTTGTCATGCGAATAGTATGAGGGGCCTTTGCTTGTGGGAAGGGAGTGAGAACTGTAGGCAGGGTCCAAAACTGTATGGACTATCAGGAAAAAATGCAAGCTAGTTAAAAGGGTTTTGAACATTTTTTAAAAAACCCCTGACATGCAGGGTTTTATAACAGAAAAGAGACTATTGGTTTCTTTCCTCATAAATGCCTCTCCTGGCCTGTCAGCAGTAATATAATTAGCAGTGGTGGTCTGCCCATAAGGGGCGCAGGGGCGCCACCTCCCTAATCCATGCGTCCTGCCCCTAATCTCCATGCGGGTGCCGGACGCATGGATTTCAATGGTTTTTTTTTTTAAGCACGTGATTAGAGCCTGAGGCACTAACTGGCTTCAAAAAAAAGGTGAACTTGGGGCACAGAGCACTGCTCCCCGAGACCACCCACTTGTGTGACATTAGCGAAATAATATTCGCTAATGTCTTCCTGCTTCTCCTCCCGGACAGTCAGGAAGCGGGTCCTGAGACCCGATTGGCTGGGAGTCCTAACACCCAATTGGCCGGGAGTCCTAAGACCAGATTGGCCGGGGGGAGAAGCGACCACTGAGACTCGGGAGGAGATGCAGGGGGAAGCCGCGACCTGGGTGGGGTAAGTGCGGGGCGGCCTGAGGGGCGAGCGAAGCAGCGACCGATCGATGATCGAGTGAGGGGGGCCAGGTTTGTTTGTAAGCCCCCCCCTCAAGAAAAATGAGCACTAGCCGCCACTGATAATTAGAGCTGTGCATGTGCAGCTTAGACCACATTTATGCCACCCTTGCTTTACTGTGGTATTGAACTTCCGTGCATATGCGCACAAATGCATCACTCCAAAATATCTGGTTTTCTTAAAAATATATATTTTAGCTGGCATGCCTGGCTATGGTAGTATGTATGTATGTATGTGTGTGTAAGAGGGATACTACCCCCTGTGCTATTTCACAGTGGTGTGTATTGCCAGTAAAAGTGGAATTTCCCCTTTAAGTCATAATGAAAGGCAAACTCCATGCAAGTATACAGGGACAATTTACTGTTGTTATGCGTACCTGCACTTAGGCTACATTTACATGGGCAAAATATCTTACTGATTCTATTAAACATGTTTTTTTCCAGCACAAAAGTTCCTGTGTATTGACTTAGTTAAAACTGTCCTTTTTTTTTTTTTTATTTACTTTTTTTTACTTTATCTGGCATATTTGTATACGTATGTCCTCAGATACAGATTTTTGGATTTGTGTTACAGATCTGAACACAGTTCGTGTTTAACCCTTTCACACCTAAGCCTATTTCTGACACTTGTTGCTTACAGATTAAAATCAGTATTTTTTGCTAGAAAATTACTTAGATTCCCCAAACATTATATATATATATATATGTATATATTTTAGCAGAGACCCTAGAAAATAAAATGGTCGCCGTTGCAATATTTTATGTTACACTATATTTGCGCAGCGGGCTTTCATACGCAATTTTTTGGGAAAGAAGACACTTTCATGACTTAAAGAAAAAAAGAAACAGTAAATGTATCCCAATTTTTATGTATAATGTGAAAGATGATGTTACGCCGAGTAAATAGATACCCAACATGTAATGCTTGGAAATTGCGTACTCTCGTGGAATGGCGACAAACTACGGTACCTAAAAATCTCCATAGGCAAAAATTTAACGGTTACCAGGTTAGCGTTACAGAATAGGTCTTATGCTAGAATTATTGCTCTCACTCTGACAATCGTGGAGATACCTCAAATGTGTAGTTTGAGCACCATCTACATTTGCAGGAGTGACTTGCGTTGTCATTGCCGCGCAAGCTCCCGGGGACGGGCGCTTTCAATTTTTTTTTTCTTTTCCTTATTTATTTTATTTTATTTTCTTACACTATCCTTTAAAAAAAAAATCTGATCACTTTTATTGCTGCCACAAGGAATGTAAACATCCCTTGTGACAGTAATAGGTGGTGACAGGTGCTCTTTATGGAGGGATCGGGGGTCTAAAAGATCCCAAATCCCTCCTTTGCACTTCAAAATATTCATATCGCCAAAAACGACGATTCTGAATACTGTCATTTTTTAATGACCATCCAGTGATGTCAGCACTCGAGCTGATTCTTCAATTGGCTTCCGGTTTAGGTGCTGGCATCTTCACTAAGGGAAACTGGGCAGTGAAACCTTTTGGCTTTACAGCTGGTTTCCTTCTGCGCATGAGCAAGTCGTGCTGCGCTTTGTGAATGGTCCCACATTCTTCTGTGTGTGTCTCAGAAGGCTGCAGGAGGAAGGAGGAGGGGCTAAACAGCTTTGTAGATTGCCACGGTGATCTTACCCGGAAGTGGGTACCTGTCAAAACCAGGTACTCGCTCCCCCCCCCCCCCAAAACAGTGTCAAATGTGGCAGTGGAGTGGGGGAGGGTGCAAGCAAGCGGAGCTTCCCCTTTTGGGTGGAGCTCCTCTTTAAGCTGTAATAGGCAGTGGGCAGAGTGCTGATGCCGCATTGCTTTGCACCCGCGGAAAACTTGACCCAAATTATAGTGATGTCTTCTGCAATGCATGCGGTTGCGGTGCATTTGTTGGTAAAATGGGGTTAAAGCTGGCGGTGAGGAGGTGTCAGTAGCCTCTGAAGCTTGATCCAAATGTGGATTGGGCTTCAGAGGCAAGGGAGATTTAGACACATGTCTAAATCTACCCTTACTATTATTTTTTTATTTTTTTTACAACTTTTTTTTTTCAATACTTTTTTTTTGGGAGGGGGGGGGCACTTTGGAGAGACATCAGGGGTCTAAACAGACCTATAATGTCTCCTTTTTGAAACAGAGAAAGGGACTAAGGCTGGGTTCACACTATCCGACACAAAAACGGTCAGACTTTTGACCCTACTTTGCCCTGCAACATCGGTCCTACTTCAGTCCTACTTTGGTCCTACTTTCCTCCGACTTGAATGAACAAGATAAGATTTTGCTCCGACTTTGAGATAGTGACTTGTCCTTTGACCAATCAAAACAATCCTATTGTGAGATAAATTCCTTTTACTGCTGCTGTAATCACCAAGTTGGATGTCACAAGTCGGATGGTTAGAACAAGGATCCGACTTTGACCCTACTTCAATGATAATCAATGGGCTGAAGTAGGACCAAAGTCAGACCAAAGTAGTACAGGAACCTTTTTCAAAGTCGGACCGACTTGTGTCGGACCAGTTAAGACGGCTCTCATAGGGAAACATTGATTTGGTGACGTCATGCGACTTGTGCTCACAATGTCGGTCCGTTTGTCAGACAAGTGTGAACCCAGCCTAATGCTGCTGTAATCACCAAGTCGGATGTCACAAGTCGATGGTTAGAACAAGGATCCAACTTTGATCCTACTTCAATGATATTCAATGGGCTGAAGTAGGACCAAAGTCGGACCAAAGTAGTCCCAAGTGTGAACAGACTGTTTGCCTGGCTGTAACACTCGTGTTCAGCGTACTGCAGTGGTTTAGTTACAAAGGGATACTCTCGGCAGAATTGACC
>BLSH010045974.1:963690-980200 GCA_018402905.1 Glandirana rugosa | reverse complement strand
GAATAGAGTAAAGAAATTAAGCCTCGAGTTGTGGGATTTGACTGACACCTTGACTGAAAAGCTGTCGTAGGTCAGTTCCTATCATAAATTTTGAGTAAGGATTTAACAAAATGGCAAGTTTGAAGATAGCGGAATCTTTCAGAATCAAGCAAGTCATACGACTCTCGAAGCTGTTGGAAGCAGTAGCACCCCTCTAGTTAGTTGCAGTGATACCTCGGTTCACAAACTTAATTTGTGAACTGACTGGTCGCGAACCGAATTGGTCATGAACCGAGGCAAATTTTCCCATAGGGTTCAATGTAAATCCAGTTAATCCATTCTGACCTTTTTTTTTTGTTTTTGAAGCACAAAAATATGAAACAAAGTACAGTAGCACAGTATAGTAGGAAGAGAGAGAACACTAACCTTGCTTGAGACGACTTCTGGCATGGAGGAAGATGGGTGGGAGGTGGTTATTGTTTGGATGGAGAGTCCCCCTCCATAAAGGACATCAGGGAGATCTCCTACAGGGGTTTCCTCTCTTCTTTGTCTCTTAGCTGCAGGCTCAGTTTTGCTGAAAAATCTTTCCAATTTCACTTGTTTTTCCTGCGCTGCATAACCCTCCAGAAATGAGAGACCACGTTATCATTCATCAGATAGAACACTCTGTTTGTTACAGTTATGTTGGAGTGGTGCTTCTGAAAAAAATCATGACACTCATTCCATTTTTCCATAATGGATTTTATGGCATCACTGCTAACCTCCTCCCTGGCTTCCTCTTCCTCAGTGGAATGTTCCTCAGAAAGTTCAGAAAGTTCTTCCATGGCCAGCTCCTCCTTATGTTCCTCAACAAGATCCTCTACATCTGCACCATTAATGTCCAGACCCATACTCTTGCCAAAGGACACAATCTCTTTCACTACCTCTGCATCAGACCCTTCAAAGTCACGTTCAGAGACACATTCTGGCCACAGTTTCCTCCAGGCTGAGTTTAAGGTTCGGTGCGCGACCTCTTCCCAGACTTTGTCAATGAGGTTAATGCAGTGGAGAACATTGAAATGTTTCTTCCAGAATTCTTTAAGACTTAAGGATGTCTCTTCAGTGACATTAAAACACCTAGTGAAGAGCGCCTTTGTGTACAACTTCTTGAAGTTGCAGATCACTTGCTGGTCCATGGGCTGCAGAAGTGTCATGTTGGGGGGCACCTTGTGCAGCCATTCCATGAACTATTGTCTTATGACTCAAGCTTTCGCATTGGCTCTCCACATGACAGGCAGTCTGGCCTCTGTTCCCTGAATGCACGAGGGGTCTGGGAATGGTACACCAGTAGTGGCTTAATCTTCAGATCGGCGCTTGCGTTCGCAAACAGCAAAAGGGTCAATCTGTCCTTCATGGGCTTGTCCCCTGGCAGAGCCTTTTCCTCCTGCGTGTTATAGGTTCTGTTTGGTATTTTTTCCAGAAGAGCCTTGCTTCATCCCAGTTGAACAATTGTTGAGCGACGTATGCTTCTGTCTTCATGAATTTCGCAAATTCTATCTTGTAGGCTTCTGCTGCAGCTTTGTCATAACTGGAAGCCTCACCGTGTCTTGTGACACTGTGGATGCCACTTCTTTTGCGGAATTGTTCAAACCACCCTCTACTGGCTTTAAATTCTTCACTTGCTGTAATTGCAGAGGGGTTTGTTTGCAGTAAATCACTTTGCAATTTCCTGATTTCTCACAGATCATAGCTTCACTAACACTATCAGCTGTCTGCTGTTTCTCATTCAACCACACTAACAAAAGTTTTTCCACCTCTTCCAGCACTTGCGTCCTCTGCTTGGTTAACATTTTTACTCCTTTTGCCACATCAGCTCCTTTGATGGCAGCTTTGTTCTTCAAAATAGTCGAGGTTGTCAACTTCGCCATCTTGTACTGCAAGGCCAAATCAGTCACACAAATATCACAGTCATGCTTTTCTCCAATTTCCTTCTTCAGCTAAATGGTTATTTTCTTCACAACCTTATTCTTAGAATTCCTGCTGTGGACATTCTTGTTGCCTTTATTACCGCTCTGCACTTTCTTTTTACCACCATGCTTGCTCTGCACATTCTTGTCACCTTCATTACCGCTCTGCACATTCTTGTCACCTGCATTTCCACTCTGCACATTCTTGTCACCTGCATTACCGCTCTGCCCTTTCTTATGACCTTGATTACTACTCCGCACTTTCTTATTACCACCATGCTTTTTCAGAGCCATGCTGGATGTCTGGTACCGTAAGCACACAAAAAAGCTTTACAGCAAGTGTGCACAGGGGTGTACAGTACAGTACTCTGCAATATGTGCTAAAAAGCACAAAAAAATCTTCTCAATACACTTCAAAATACTGAAAGTGTCTTCACTGTACACTTTCAGTGTCTCTCTGTTACCTCAATCTCCCCTACAGAAAGTCCCGACCACGTGTCAGCAAGGAAGAGCAGGGAAAATGCTCGTGGCTCGTGTTCATGACCCGAAGTGGAGTTTGCGTACTGAAGCAAATTTTTATGAAATTTTCTGTTTGCAAACTGAGTTGTTCGTGAATAGAAGTGTTCGTGTACTGAGGTACTAGTGTAACTGTATAAGTGAATGAAGAGTGCCCCTATAAACAGTGGTGGTCAGTGATATGTACAACCTTTAATGTTGGTGATCAATGGTGGCCAGTGGTGTTTTCCCCCTCTCCTTGCAGTGCTCAGTGGTGATCTTTGCTTTTCTTCTTCCTTATCACTGTGACCCTTTTTCATTGGTTGTCAGTGGGAGCAAATTTATTCACAGGACCAAGCTGGAGAAGCATCAGCTGCAGAAGATTGAAGAAGATCTGGACGATTGGTGGCAGAGAAGGAAGGGGTGGGTTTTCAGATGTAAGCACAAACTTTGTTTACATTTGCGATCACTGTGATTGGCCCTCACATTGATCACAAGGCACAGAGCCAACCAGATCAGCTCTGTGCCCTTACCTGTTACGTAAGCTGTCTAATGACCCCCCCCCCCCGACTGGTGGCTGTCTACTGACCACCCATTCCTTATTTACCCTGTGCCGTTCATAAACTACACTCAAGAAATGTCCACCTCCATACGGATCTTGTATAATACAGCAGTATGGAAGTTGTTTATTTTAATTTCCTTTTAAATGCACTGAAACCTCCTGTTGGTAATAGCTCTCCATGGTGCTGAAACCATGTTTATATACAGTTTCAGCACCATGGAAAGCTGTTGCTGGCAAATTCACCTGCAGACTATCTGAAATTTTACCGCCAAAATACACGAGATGGGTGAGATTTGATAGCAGTTCATTGGCATCTGCATTCACCTGGCCAAAATTGGTCAAAATATCAACTGTTGCATTTACCAACTGACATGCAAACCTTTGTGTTGACAAACCATCATTAAAAACTAAAATCTAAGTGATCCTAATGGGATCACACATCCCTTGCTGCCTTTTCTCATTGAACAGAACAAAAATTCTTAGAATCCCTAAGGAGAAATCTCTCTTTTTTGGTCCAACCATCATGGAGAAGTCAGATTATTATTATTATATAGGATTTATATAGCGCCAGCAGTTTGCGCAGCGCTTTACAAAAATGAAGGCAGACAGTACAGTTACATCACAATTGGGTACAATAAGAATCAGAGGGCGCTGCTCCTTAGAGCTTACAATCTAAGAGGGAGGGTCAATTGATACAAAAGGTAAAAGCTGTGGGGGATGAGCTGATGTAGAAAGAAAGAGTATTAGGTAGAAGCAGGATAGGCTTCTTTAACGAGAAAGGTTTTCAGGGATCGTCTAAAGATGGATAGATTAGAAGACAGTCGGACTGATTGGGGTAGGGAGTTCCAAAGGATGGGAGAAGCTCTCGAGAAATCCTGGAGGTGAGCATGAGAGGAAGTGACAAGGGAGCTAGAGAGCAGGAGGTCTTGGGAGGACCGAAGAGAGCGGCTTGGTTGGTATTTTGAGTCTAGGTTACAGATGTAGCTGGGGGCAGAGTTGTGGATGGCTTTGTAAATTATTGTCAGTACTTTGAATTTTATACGTTGGGTGAGTGGAAGCCAGTGGAGAGATTGGCAGAGAGGGGTGGAGGACACTGAGCGGTGGGCAAGGTAGATAAGTCTTGCAGCAGCATTCATTATTGACTGAAGGGGGGATAAAGTGTGCAAAGGTAGTCCAATGAGGAGAGAGTTGCAGTAGTCGAGGCGAGAGATAACCAGAGAGTGAATAAGAAGCTTGATGGTGTCATTGGTTAAAAAGGGGCGTATTCTAGCAATGTTGCGTAGGCTGAGGCGGCATGATTTGGACAGGGATTGGATGTGGTCTTGAAAGGACAGTTCAGAGTCTAGGGTGATCTGGGTGTACTGTCCCTAAGGCTTCATGCGCACTGAATGTTATAAAAACGCCAGTAGCGTTAGCTGTAGAAAGCTGTAGAATTAGTTTTTCAGCGTTTTTGCAGAAGCGTTTTTCAGCGTTATTTAGCTGTAGCATTTTTTAGCCTTTTTTTTAGCAAAACTATACTCCCACAAAAACGTATGGCTTAAAAAAGCTGATAAACGCAGAATAGCCTAGTTTTTCAGCGTTTGTCAGTGTTTTTAAGCTTTTATCAGACTCCTCTTAAAACCCACTAATTTTGGGTTTTTTTCCAGGTAGAAAATACCCCTGCCAAAAAATGTTGATAACAGCCTGTGTGTGCATGGACACATAGGATAACATGCTGGGGAGTTTACTGGCTGTAGAAATAATATGCTTGAGGCCTATTAGCATAGGATCTTCCTAAACTCAGTAAAAATACGTAACTCCTAGGATTAGTACAACTTACTTTTCCCAAAACCTCCATATTACAGTGTCCTTAAAAGGTAAATCCACCTTTAAGGCCTTGTTACATATTAAATACAAATTTAGGGTATAACACACACACATCCAAACTGAGTCCCCCTCCGACAGCGTGCGGACATTCTTCTTCCTTCTAAGCAGCTCAAATTTGAAATTGGCCCACCTGTGAGGCACTCTGCAGATCTCTTCAGAGATCTGTGAATGAATAAACTACAAGTTCCATTTGCCACTGTGGCAGGCAGACATGTAGTTCACAATGAAACACAGGTGTGGCGATGGCACACCTTCAGTTCATTGACACTTCCTCCAGCTCTGCTACTGAATGCTTGCACCTCAGTATGGACATAGAGCCGAAGGAAGGAAGAGTCTGCAAGAGATTTGATTGCAGTTGCTAACTTTTGTCATCTGAAAAAAATATATGTGCATTTATTATTAATATTTTTTTTTTTTTTGCAAAAGATGGACTTAGCCTATAATAGATTAACATGCTGTGCTCCATGTTGTAAATAAATGCTTACATTTTAAAATGTTCACATAATTGTCCTCCTCCAGATAGTATGACGTACCCAGCGTTGGATAAGCGGCCCTCCTGGCTTTGTTCCCTACCCACGCGTATGCAGTCCTTTCACCCTTGCTGAGCTGCAAGAGAGCTAAGTAAGATTTTTAAGTAGTAAACAGCATATTTTTTAACCATCCTATATGTTTAGGAGCAAATAGCAAATATAAAGTAGGTGTTATCCCAATTAAGTTGCAAAATTGGAAATACGTTTGAAGGACTGTAGGTTTTTAGATCCCCTTTTACAAACAATCATGCACTGACCAGGTATAGGCAAAAAAAGCAGGCTAAAATAGGTGCTGTATAAAAGAAACTGAAAAAATACAGGTTAAAGGCACTGTCCAAATCTACCAGCCAGTTACACCTGAAATCTGTTCAGTTATAAATGAGTCCAATTGTAGGTGTTTTTTCTCAGGGTACATTGTAAAAACAAGCTTGTACATGGGATTAGCATGATTAGTGGTTGTGGTTAAGTTTGATTGAGGCATTTCCCAGTGTTTGGAGATGAGGCACCAAGAAAGGGGCAGAAGGAGCCCATATTAAACACCCTCCTCCTCCCATTGGAATTCACATTACATCTGCTACACGCACAACATGATTATTAATTTAACACTGCAAATGATAAGGCTCTCTGTTTTCACTAGAAAACCTGGATCACCACCTTTGAATGGGACCATTATTCCCATTAAATATGGTAAAAAACATAGTAAATTACTGTATGGAAAGGGAAAAAAACTAAAATGTAGCATAACTAGAACAGTAGAGGTCAGCTTTTGCCATACAAAAAGTGGATCTTCACCCTCCTACCCCATACTTTTTTTAACCCCTGCTTACCGGGTTGCAGTCTCTGCAAAGTTCAGATGCTCACTCACTCAGTGGACCAGGTTTAATTTTACTGAAAAATAAAAATTTTCCTGCAACCAATCACACACCCTGAAGACAAAGCGAGGGAATCTGAGTACAGATGGCTGGGAGCAGCAATCAGTCTTTAAAAATAATATGCATCCCCAGTGCACATGCAGGGGTCATATTCAATTTAGATTCAAGCCATCATTTGGTCCTTTAAGGATGAAGATGTAGAAGCCCTTTATCTTTCATTTATTATGGTGATTATACTGATATTTCCTTATTATGGGTACTTATATAGCACCCTCAGTTTACACATATATTGTACATTCACATCAGTCCCTGCCCTCATGGAGCTTACAATCTAAGTTCTCTAACTCACATTTATACATACATGTACTAGGGGCAATTTAGACATGAGCCATTTAATCTACCAGCATGTTTTTGGAGTGTGGGAGGAAACCCACGCAGGCACATTGAGAATATGCTAACTCTGTGCAGGTAGTGCTGTGGTTGGGATTTGAACCAACAACCCAATTGCTACTAGGCGAAATTGCCACTTAGCCACTGTGCTCATAATCTCCATATTATACTGTTTTGCAAATGTTAATGTTACAAGCTTTAGTCTCTTTGTATTCCCAACTTTGTGAGTTCTTGAATGTGTACACTTTTTCTAGCTTAAATAAAACAAGGCATTGTTCTGAATGACACACTCTGTATACCACTCCACTTTGTATACTGTGCTGAATGACATACTTCACCTCTCTACTAAACCTCCCGTGTCTCCCCTGTCTGCTTGGCACTGCGTTCTATAATCCACACACTTTATCTCTGCTTGCTGTGCTATACACTCCACTCCATAGGCATGCATGGGGGGTGCCAGGTGATCATCCTGTGCTGTGCTGTGCCGACTCCCCTACTTCTTGGGCTAACAGAGATTTCCTCCATACCACTCTGTGCCACTGTGCTTCATGAGATTTCCTCCATACCACTCTGTGCCACTGTGATTTATGAGATATCGTCCATACCACTCTGTGTCCCTGTGCTTTTAGAGCTATCCTCCATACCACTGTGTGGCTGTGCTTTATGAGATATCATCCATACCACTATGTGCCACTGTGCTTTATGAGATAACCTCCATACCACTCTGTGCCACTGTGCTTTATGAGATAACCTCCATACCACTCTGTGCCACTGTGCTTTATAAGATATCCTCCATACCACTCTATGCCACTGTGCTTTATGAGATATCCTCCATACCACTCTGTGCCACTGTGCTTTATGAGATATCTTCCATACCACTCTGTGCCACTGTGCTTTATCAGATATCCTCCATACCACTCTGTGACACTGTGCTTTTTGAGATTTCCTCCATACCACTCTGTGCCACTGTGCTTCATGAGATTTCCTCCATACCACTCTGTGCCACTGTGCTTCGTGAGATTTCCTCCATACCACTCTGTGCCACTGTACTTTATGAGATATCCTCCATACCACTCTGAGCCACTGTGCTTTATGAGATTTCCTCCATACCACTGTGTGGTTGTGCTTTATGAGATATCATCCATGCCCCTGTGTGGCTGTGCTTTATGAGATATCTCCCCCTCTCTACTCTGTTCACTGTGCTGTATATCATATACAGTAGCTCACAAAAGTGATTATACCCCTCACATTTTTGTAAATATTTTATTATATACAATTATTATATTATATTTTTTATATGATATTTATTTATCTTTTCATGTGACAACACTGAAGAAATAAGACTTTGCTACAATATAAAGTAGAGAGTGTACAGCTTGTATAACAGTGTAAATTTGCTGTCCCCTCAAAATAACTCAACACACAGCCATTAATGTCTAAATCGCTGGCAACAAAAGTGAGTACACCCCTAAGTGAAAATGCTCAAATTGGGCCCAAAGTGTCAATATTTTGTGTGGCCACCATTATTTTCCAGCATTGCCTTAATCCTCTTGGGTATGGAGTTCACCAGAGCTTCACAGGTTGCCACTGGAGTCTTCTTCCACTCCTCCATGAAGACATCATGGAGCTGGTGGATGTTAGAGACCTTGCGCTTCTCCACCTTCCGTTTGAGGATGCCCCACAGATGCTCGGCCAGTCCATCACCTTTACTTAGCAAGGCAGTGGTCATCTTGCAGGTGTGGTTGGGGTCGTTATGTTGGAATACTGCCCCGAAGGGAGGGAATCATGCTTTGCTTCAGTATGTCACAGTACATGTTGGCATTCATGATTCCCTCAATGAACTGTAGCCCTCCAGTGCCGGCAGCACTCATGCAGCCCCAGACCATGACACTCCCACCACCATGCTTGCTGTAGGCAAGACACACTTGTCTTTGTACTCCTCACCTGGTTGCCACCACATACGCTTGACACCATCTGAACCAAATAAGTTTATCTTGGTCACATCAGACCACAGAACATGGTTCCAGTAATCCATGTCCTTAGTCTGCTTGTCTTCAGCAAACTGTTTGCGGGCTTTCTTGTGCATCATCTTTAGAAGAGACTTCCTTCTGGGACGACAGCCCCTTTAACCTCTGCAGCAATGCTGGCAGCACTCATACATTTATTTCCCAAAGACAACCTCTGAATATGACGCTGGGCATGTGCACTGAACTTCTTTGGTCGACCATGGTGAGGCCTGTTCTAAGTGGAACCTGTCCTGTTAAACCGCTGTATGGTCTTGGCCACCGTGCTGCAGCTCAGTTTCAGGGTCTTGGCAAACCTCTTATAGCCTAGGCCATCTTTATGTAGAGCAACAATTCTTTTTTTCAGATCCTCAGAGAGTTATTTGCCATGAGGTCCCATGTTGAACTTCCAGTGACCAGTATGAGAGAGTAGGAACGATAACACCAAATTTAACACACCTGCTCCCCATTCACACCTGAGACCTTGTAACACTATCAAGTCACATGACAACGGGAGGGAAAATGACTATTTGGGCTCGGTTTGGACATTTTCACTTAGGGTTGTACTCATTTTTGTTGCCAGTGGTTTAGACATTAATGGCTATGTGTTTTGAGAGGACAGCAAATTTACACAAATGTGAGGGGTGTACTCACTTTTGTGAGATATTGTACTTCACACTGCTCCACCCTATCCTAAAGACACATATTCTCATATTTGATTGTGGTCATGGCTGGTTGTCCAGACCGGACATATTCAAATTAACCTTCTAACTTGCAGATTTTAGAAACTATTAAAGATAAACTATAAAACTCTAGTTTATTTATGTATTCATTAAAATGTGCTGAATTAATATCAGTACTTGCAGGCTTTTTTTGTATTGGCTCCCTGCAATTATCTATTCAGAAACTCAACAGGGATGACAGAGTGGAGCAAAGAGGAGGGCCTGTGAATATTTAGGACTTATATAGCATATTAAGACTGGTGAACCACAAGTTTTTAATACAAAAATTACTGTTTTCTAATATATATATATAAAATCTATACAACATTTGCCTACTTTGAGTGGTCATAGTACAGTAAATTTGAATTCTGCACATTTCATTTCATCGCATACATTGCATCACATTACATGTGGACATATGGCCCCGAGAATGACTCACCCTGCTACACATTAATGCTGCTTCTGAGCGCACTGTCTCATTGATTTGATTTGGTAAAACAGAGGCAGCAGCTGCATAAACACGCAATACAGCTTAGCATGTGATGGAAAAATTCAGCATGTTAATATGCATGCTTTCCTTTCTCCCTGTGTACACTTGTATGTATACATTTAATCACACACAAGTGATCAGTGGGTCTGTGATAATTATGGACAGATGTTGAAAGGTCAACGGGAGTATTTTTATAACCAGAAAAGGAGGCAAGTGTAGTTAGGGCTCATACACAAAGATGATCATCCAGCACCCATGATAATCAATGGCCAGGCGTGGCATGCAACAATCAGGCATTGCAACATGAATCCACATCCAGTGAATGCAGCTATTTGCAGTGCAGCCTCAATGTCTTGATTCCTAAACTGTCAGTCCAGAGCATTACTGTGGTATGCGCTGAAAAAAAGTACTGCATTCAGTACTTTTCTTCAACGCAATATGCAATATGCAATATGCTGTAACACAAACCACCACGAGGCAGTGGCAGACCGTGCATTGCGGGCGCACGGGCACCGCCCCCTTAACACTGCCACCGCCCTCTCTATCCATGCGCCCGGCCCCTTTCAGGATGCCTGGCGCATTAATTCCTATGGCGGGGAAGGGGGGGGAGGGTGATTTTTGAAGCACATGATTAGAGCAAGAGGCTCTAATAGGCTTCAAAAAGGGTGGGCTCGGGGCGCAGAGCATTGCGTCCTGATCCCACCCAGTTGTGTGACGATAGCGAATTAATTTTTGATATTTTCACACTAAATCTTCTCCCCGCCAATCAGGAAGCAGGTCTGAGACCTGTTTTCCAATTGGCCAAATGTCAGGCGATCCTATTGGACTCCTGACGTGGTGCCAGGGAGGAAGCCACTGGAGCCAGAGAGGAAGCCCGCCACCCTGGAGCTGCTGCCCAGACCCTGCACCCGCCAGCCTGAAGCCGCTGCCTGGACCCCACACCCGCTAGCATGGAGCCGCTGCCCAGACCCTGCACCCACTAGCCTGGATCCGCTGCCCAGACCCCGCACCCCCTAGCCTGGATCCGCTGCCTGGACCCCGCACCCGCTAGCCTGGATCCGCTGCCCAGACCCCACACCCACTAGCCTGTATCTGCTGCCCAGACCCCCGACCCCACTAGCCTGGATCCGGTGCTGGACCCTGCTAGCCTAGAGCCGCTGCCTGGTCCCCACACCCGCTAGCATGGAGCCGCTGCCCAGACCCCGCTAGCCTGGATCTGCTGCCCGGACCCCGCTAGCCTGGAGCTGCTGCCCGGACCCCACACGCCACCAGCCTGGAGACGCCGCACTGGATGACACCCCCCATCTATCCACCAGTGGCCGTGCATTCAGCATGGCTCATGGATGTGAAGGAGCCCTAACATTCATATAAATGCAATAACTAATGTCTCATATAAGATTTAATATGGTAATGCAATCGAAATAGTTATTTTCAACATATGTGTGCGCAGACTATTGCATTAGTGTGTTCACACCAAAGATCAAACACTCATGCATGTGTGTATGGGTATATACTGTATATGAGAGCTGCACGATTAATCGTTAAAAAAATCACAATCTCGATTCAACCCCCCCATGATCTTAATCAGGCATTTCCGCGATTCATGTAACAAGTGCAAAGCTGTTCTCGCTATCAAGAAAAAAAAAAGGCAGCTGGCAAAGTTTATCACAACATTGCTCAGTGCTGAGATAAAAATAAACAAACATTTTATCATTTTGTTTGTTTAGATCAAAGGGATGAACTTTGGTCTGCAAATTAGGGCAGTTTAACCACTTAAAGACTAAAGATGGATACACACTATCCAATTCCCTGTAGATTTTTTCTTTCAGATTTACCAAAACCGTATAATATGAGATCAAACCTTAGGAGTTTCAATTTGTATGCAATCGGGCAGGCCCTTGCACTACGTGGTTTTGGTAAATCTGAAGGAAATCTGACAACAAAAGTTTGATAGTGTATATGAGGGTCTAAGCCTTTTTCTGATACTTGTTTGTTGCTTACAAGTTAAAAATAAGTATTTTTTTGCTAGAAAATGACTTAGAACCCCCAAACATTATATATATATTTTTAGCAGAGACCTTGGAGAATAAAATGGCGGTTGTAGCAATATTTTATGTTACACAGTATTTGCGCAGCTGTCTTTCAAAAGCAATTTTTTGGGGAAAAAACACTTCAATGAATTAAAAGAAAAACAAAACAGTTAAGTTAAACCATTTTTTTTTTTTTTGTATAATCTGAAAGATGCTGTAATATATATATATATTTCCAGACTTCTCTTATAAGCAGAGCTGCTCAGTGGAAGATCTTTCCCATCTCCCCACCGACACACACAGTGATAATGCTAATACCAATGTTGTGATAAGGGTGTGCCCAGGCACATCTGCCAACCCGTGCGCACGCCTATGATTTTTCCAGGTGGCCTGGAGGTAGCCCATCCCTCCTTTAAATGTACAGGGACGCACTGGACACCCAGCAGATAGCAAAATGACTGCAAAGGTGTCAGTGTGTTTACCTGACCAGAATCAAATATCCAAAAAGTAAGCCACTGCCTCCATCTATAACTGGTCTATATAGTAAGGAGCATCTTCTCTTTCACTATAGAGCAGTACATCTGTGAATTGATGATACCATCAATGAAATGCAGCTCCCTGACACCAGCAGCACTCATGCAGCCCCACAGAAGGACACGGCCACCACCATGTGTCACTGTAGGCACCATGCATTTTTCTTTGTAATCCTCACCTTTGCAACGCCATACAGTTTTGAAGCCATCAGTTCCAAAAACCTTTATCTTGGTCTGAGCACTCCAGAGTACAAATTCCCAGTAGTCGTCTTCTTTTTCAGCATGGGCCCTGGAAAATTCTAGGACGGCTTTTTTGTGCATGGGCTTTAGGAGAGGCTTTCTTTGTGGATGACACCCATGCATGCCATTCCTCTGTAGTATATGCCGTATTGTGTCACGGGAAACAATCACCCCAGTTTGGCTTTCCACTTCTTTAGCGAACTGCAGTGAACTTGCATGGTGATTTTCTTCAACCCTTCTCATCAGAAGACGCTCCTGTGGAGGTGTTAGAGGGGTGAGTCCAGAGGGTGGTGATAAATGGGGAGTACTCAGAATGGACCGGTGTGGAAAGTGGGGTCCCCCAGGGTTCTGTCCTGGGACCAATCCTATTTAATTTATTCATTAACGATCTGGAGGATGGGGTTAACAGCTCAATATCAGTTTTTGCGGATTATACCAAGCTAACCAGGGCCTCCACGCAAGATGTGAAAACCTTGCAAGAAGATCTAAACAAATTAATGGGGTGGGCAACTACATGGCAAATGAGGTTTAACCACTTCAGCCTCAGGAAGGATTTCCCACTTTAAGACCTGAGCACTTTTTGCGAATTGGCATTGCATCGCTTTAACTGACAATTGCGCGGTCGTGCAACATTGTACCCAAACGGAATTGGCGTCCTTTTTTTCCCACAAATAGAGTTTTCTTTTGCTGGTATTTGATCTCCTCTGCATCATTTCTGATCACCGCTATAAACAAAAAAAGGGCGACAATTTTGAAAAAAAAACTATATTTTTTACTTTTTGCTATAATACATGTCCAAAAAATATATATAAAAAAACAAATTTATTCATCAGTTTTGGCCGATATGTATACTTCCTCATATTTGTGGTAAAAAAAAAAATTGCAATCGGCGTTCATTGATTGCTTTGCGTAAAAGTTGACGCATTTACAAACCATGAGAATTAATTTAAATTATGGCGTTTTTTTTTTCTTTTTACTAGTAATGGCGGCGATCTGCAAATTTGCGGCGGACATGTCGGACATTTTTGACACTTTTTTGGGACCATTGACATTTATACAGCGATCAGATCTAAAAAAAGAAAAACACTGATTACTGTATAAATGTCATTGGCAGTGAAAGGGTTAACCTGCAGGAGCAATCAAGGGGTTAACTGTGTTCCCTGTGTGTGTTCTAACTGTGTGGGGGCAGGGGCATGACAGATCTAACTGATCCCGAGTAGATCTGTCATGCTGCCTATCAGAACGGGCAACCGCCGTGTTTACATCGGCGGTTCCCCGTTTCTCCTGTGTAGTAAGCGATCGTGGGTCGCCGGCGGACATTGAGTCCGCCCAACTCGCGGACACACTGAGGGAGCATGTGGCGGGCATGAGAGCGCGCCACCACCGGTGCGCGCTGGCCCCCTAGCCACGCCTGTGCGAATTGCTGTTTATAGATGGCGATTTGCCTTACGCTGTCACTCTGCAGCAGTAAATGTACGCGACGCCGCTGTTAACCGGTTAATGTTGGGAAATGTAAACTAATGCATTTGGGTGCCAAAAATATGAATGCAGTTTACTCACTAGGAGGAGAACCTCTGGGGGAATCTAGGAAGGAAAAGGACCTGGGGGGTTCTAGTAGATGACCGGCTCAGCAATGGCATGCAATGCCAGGCTGCTGCAAGCAAAGCCCACAGAATACTGGCATGCATTAGAAAGGGGATTAATTCCAGAGATAAAGCTATAATTCTCCCACTCTACAAGACTCTGGTCTGGCTGCATCTTGAGTATGCCTTCCAATTCTGGGCATCAGTCCTCGGGAGGGATGTGCTGGAGCTGAAGAGGGTACAGAGAAGGGCAACAAAGTGAATAAAAGGGCTGGAGGATCTCAGGTATGGGGAAAGACTACAAGCATTGAACTTGTTCCCTTTGGAGAAAAGACGCTTGAGAGGGGATATGATTTCAATGTACAAATACTGTACTGGTGACCCCACTATAGGGAAAAAGCTTTTCCGTGAAAGGGAATTTAAAAAGACACGCGGCCAGTCACTAATAGTAGAAGAAAGCGGTTTACCTTTAAACTGCATAGGGGGTTCTTTACTGTAAGAGCGGTAAGGATGTGGAATTCTCTTCCACAAGCAGGGCGGACCTTAATGACCACAATATACAGGGGTATACAATGTACTATTAACATATAAGCACACACACAGGTTGGACTGGATGGACTTGTGTCTTTTTCCAACCTTACCAACTATGTAACTATGTAACTATGTAACTATGTAATCTCCTTATGTAGTCACGGATCTCACCTGGGAGAGGCAAGGAAGGAACTGTCATTTAGGCAGCTCATAGATGAGTCCTTCTTTTTTTATCTAACCAGCAGACTGACCAAAAGAAATTGACCCGATCCCCCCACACACATTCAAGCTAGAAGGGGGAATCCTTTCCATTGAGTTGTTGTACTATGACAGAGGGGAGACTTCCCTTCTGTCAGAATACACTGATTAATGTTGAAGGCTATAGGCTGCAATGCTAATCGAGCAGTAGATCGACTTTTGTACAACCTCCATGCCCATACATGGATCGATACAGGGACTGAATTTCGATCCATATACAGTATGGCTGGCTTCAGCAACAATATATATATTTTTTAAATTACACTTTTACTGCAGAACATCCTATGTAAAATCCCATGTATATGTAAAAGACCCACTCCCTGCTGAACAGTATTTAAAAGTTTAAGTTCTGGCACATGTACATGTCCTCCATGGCAATACCCCCTTTTAACCGAAAGCTTGCAAATTGCCTATGTAAAAAGCCAGAAAAAAATCCCAAGATTCAGGATCCAATAGACTTTAAGACACTCTTTGTCAAATAAGGATTTTAAGGCTGCAGTTGCAGATCCTACCATGAACTGAATCCAGTTCTCTCATTACTACCTACAATGTAAATGAAGCAGATCAGCATGTCCCCTGGTGGTGTAAGTGTCTTCTCCTGGCTCCTAATCATCCCCTACTTTTGCCAACAACAAAGACGAGAATTTATAACTGCCAAAACAAGAACTCAAACACTATGAGGACGGGATGAAGCCCCAAAATAGGTCATTGATGCTGCTCAAATGATTTATGCATGGCATAGACTCTTATTCGAGTTCTTGTTCTGATGGCTGTACACTGTGTCCTCACAGGTGGCTAAAGCATCTGCGACGGTTTAAGGAGACCACTGATGAATAAGAAAACAAATATGGCTGAGTCAGGTAGGTAGGCCTTTCATATTGCAGATTCTTGAATTACCAAATCATGTTTCTTATTGGTAAAGCTTTAGGCTATTGCCTACAACAGACCATGGTAGGTAGCCAAAACCAGAGCAAAGTTGTATTGGTCAGTCTGCTAATATTATTGGTCCCACAATAAAGTATCAGTACTGCAGCAGAATATTGGAGCAAATCACTCCAAGTGACCATCTGTGATGGATTCATTGAGTGATACCAGAATCCAGAGACAGTTTGGCCATTAGAAGACAATGTTGTGTGGGAGCAGGAATGCTGAAATGATAACCGGAAGGAGTAAGCGATATGGATAACTTGAAGAGTGGCTGGTGGCAAGTGTGTAGACTTTTTAAATTATAGAGCAGTGGGGAAATGATATGGGCTTGGTCTGCCCTGTTCCAACTTAGCCACTGCACACAGTTTGTCCATGGAAGATGTAGCATTGTTCATGACTCTTCCATGAGGGGCCAGCAAATTGTCTGCCAGGGACACACCATGAGCAGAACACCAAAACAGAGAAAAGCAAAGCAACAGCACTAGATGCCCAATGCTACTCACACCAGTATTTTTGTCACTATGTCATGGGGGGGGGGGGGGGGGGCGACGTC
>BLSH010045974.1:952004-963680 GCA_018402905.1 Glandirana rugosa | reverse complement strand
CAGCCTTCTCTCTGGTGTCTTCTCTTTGCCACTAACATGATCGTTTTTAATAAGATAGAGAATAAGATAATGGTAAATTCCCTTTAATTAGTTTATCATTTTGTATTTACAAGAGTTATTTTACAGAAGGGAATACTTTGTTTACATTCAGTAGAGTGCTTTGCAACAGCTGAAACTCTTGTGATAGGAAAAACGTCCAAACCGGAATGAAGTAAAATCCAGCCAAAATTTTTTTAAGTTTTGACAGACTGGGGAAGGGTTACAGCTTCTATCAGTTTGTTATCACTGTATGTGTCTTAGAGATAATTCTCTATTCCCAGCAATACTGCTGTCTACATCTCAAGTGCCAGGGGTTGGGGCGATGCCCCCTAGAGGGTAGGTTCACAATACCTTGCACTTACAGGATGTGAATGACACGTGCAATTTTATGTGTTTATACATTAAGGCCTGGTTCACACTTGTGCAATTTCAGATATGTGAATAGGTGACAAAATCTGCGCTGTGCTTAACTAAAATGTGAGGCGGCTGACACAAAGGTAGTATAGCCAACGTTAATCAACATATAAATATAAAGTGTAGTGCCAAAAAGTATCTATTATGATGGTTAAATCACAATCTGAATAAACCAAAACTCAGAGTTCAATAAATCTGTTCCAGCAATGTCCAAATAGATCCATGGATTACGAAGTTCAAAGACGTATAGAGAAGATGATGGGTAACAGATCTGGTGTTACCACTCCAGTGAACATGAGAATACTATTTAAAAACCGTGTCCAGAAAGCTATCCACCACCATCAAGGGAAGTGCAAACTCACCAGAAACAATGGCTGCTGTGACAGCAACATATACGCTTTTCAGTGTCCTTTTGGATGAAATGCATCAGGGCGGGATATTTAGTGCTGACGTCTTGCCACTGAACGATTTCGGGTCGCCAGCGGTTAGCTATGTAAATCATTTTCATTGTGTTTTTAGCTGTTTTTGTATTTGGATTATTAAAACATTCTACACTATGGAAAATTCATCTGGGCTCCTGGTGAGCTTTATTTATCCTTAATCAGATTCCGCTTAAAGATATCAGTGGAGACACAGTGCTGCCACACTTCCATAGGGATTTCCATTTATGCTGAAAGGCGCATATGCTGCTGTAACAGCAGCCATTGTTTCTGGTGAGTTTGCACTTCGCTTGAAGGTGGTGGATAGCTATCTGCACACGGTTTGAATATTATTCTCATGTTCACTGGAGTGGTTAAACCAGATCTATTAACCATCATTTTCGTATACGTCTTTGAACTTATTAATTCATGGATCTATTTGGACATTGTTGGAACAGATTTATTGAAATTTTTTGAGTTTTTCATGTTTGGCTTATTGAGATTGTGATTTAACCATCATAGACACTTTTTGGTGCTACACTTTATATTTATATGATTTCAGATGTGATCTAAAGTCACACAGAATCGTATGACAATGGAAATCACATTGTTTTCAGTGGTGGCTCTTCACATCAATACTGCACAAAATGGCACAATTTTGGAAAAGGATCCTGCGCTACTTTGGTGTGATTCCAGCATGATTTTGTCCCCACAGAAAATGCAAACCAAATCCAATAGGCAACCAAGTCACACTATATAATCGCACTGAAAATCGTATAAATTTGCAGCCACAGTAGTGTGAACCTAGCCTAAAGCCTAGCACACATGGGCCGAATGTCGATTGAAGTTAAAGGTAAAAATACCAACCTCACCATGGAGGTACGAGTACGAGAAACATTTTCATGTTTGTCCCTTCAGATCATTTTGGATGAACTGTATTGATCGGCTCTTCAAAACTGTGTACTAACGATCAGATTATCATACGATCGCTTTGAAAGTGGTATTTTTCATATGATTTTCTGATCGGGGGTATGGGCCTTTAGAGACAGATGGACTTTAGTATCATGCTTATAAGAATCCCTCTTAATAATATGTAATTCCTATTTCTTGTTCTGTTACAGACAATAGCAATTATACATGTATTGATTTTTCTATTTTTGCCTTGCTATTTTCTCTGTTGCCTGTGTGCTCTGATACAGTTAATTATCACTGCTCTCTGATCTTATTATGGACTAATAGGAGGGGAGTGTCCTTCATTTCACTTAATAACTAATTGATTACTCCAAGCCATAAGCTCCTACGCTAGTTTGTATTTTTCACTAGAATACATCTATGTTGAGTGGACAAAGGGGAACAGAAGAATACAAAACATCAAAATGTACCAATAAAAATCATAAATAGAAAACAAAAACCTTAGAATAACTAATGTAAGCAGCCTTGGGGAAAAGAAGGGGCACTTGTAGTATGGCCATTAGGAAGCTGGTAGATGAGGTGGGTCACCAGCTATCCATTCAAAGAGCCAATGCCTTCAAAATATCCAAATCATCATTACTAAAATGTCATTAACATTACAAGTTGATTTTACCTCAAATAACTTACCCTTCCATGATCAAAACAGTGTTTTTGAAGCTTTCTGCCTTGTCATTGAAGAATCCCTTGGGTTTTGTTAATAAAAAGTCTTTTTTAGCTTGTTACATTTAAGGCTTTCACTATTAAGAACTTCCTCACACAGTGTGAGCATTTTTCTCCATTTAGCAATAGACACTTCCAACTAATCCTGGGTTTCTTAACCTCTTCATCTAACAATTTTGTCTGGGTATTTGCTTCTGCCCCCCACCTCGCACTCTACAATTGATCTGCTAATTTCATGTTTGGTACAAAGACAAATGGCTCTCCCAAGGGCATCTGCAACCCAATTTTGGGTCCTGACCAATCGTTTAAGAAATACTGGCTAAATGGATTACTGGCAAGTGTAAACATTATTATTATGGAAAGTCAATCAGGATCTCATCACTGCACAATTATTTCCCCTACGGACATAAAAGAAGAGAAGTCATATTTATTTTGGGACTTCTGGAACCAGCTGTTTTATCAAATCCAAAAGAAAATCTCTTATTTCTGACAGTAGACCAGAGTTTTTGTAGCTACCTAACAATCCATTGACATATCATTATATCTAAGATGTGGCTGCATAAACTTGATTTATCTGAATAGTTGGGATAAAGGATGGCTGGAATTATAGAATCTTCATGTGAAAAAGTCTATACTTTGCTGAAATTAGATGATTAATACCATAATTAGAAATACGCTGAAGCAGTCGTAGAAATTCTTCGATTCTAGAATGGAACCAGGGTGAACCATCTTTCCTTTTTTGCCCAGTTGAGAGGTGAAGGCATTACAAAGTTGCACAAATTATACACCGATCAGCTATAACATCATGACTTCTTTAAATTGCAACTGGAAGTGGATGGGGCAGCAAGTGAACATTTTGTCCATGGAGTTGTTGAAAGCCGACAAAATAGGCAAGTGAAAGGATTTGCGCAATTTTGACAAAGGCCAAACTGTAACGGCTAGGAGCCTAGGTCAAAACATTTCCAAAAGTGCAGCTCTTGTGGGACGTTCTTGATCTGCAGTGCTCAGGGTTTACCAATAGCGGTCTAAGGAAGGAAAAATGGCAAACCGACAATAGAATAACGGGCAGCGAAGGCTCATTGATGCACGTGGGGAGCAACTGCTGCCCCGTGTAATCTGATCCAATAGAGCTACTGTAATTCAAACTGTTGAAAAACGTAATGCTGGTTCTGATGGAAAGGTATCAGAACACACAATGCAAAGAAATCTGAGGCTTATGGGGCTGCGTAGCTGCAGACTGGTAAGGGTGCCAATGCTGACCTATGCCAACAGCCAAAAGAGCATACAATGGGTATGTGAGCATCAGAACTGGACTATGAAGCAATGGAAGAAGGTGGCCTGGTCTGATGTATATAGGAATGGCTTGAGCAACACAACAATGAATTCAGGCCTTCAAATTCTCAAGATCTTAGTCTGATCTGTGGGATGTGCTGGAAAAATAAGTCCTATTCATGGAGGCCCCCTCATGAGCATCAGAAATAGACAACAGAGCAATGGAAGAAGGTGGCCTGGTCTTTTGTATTCAAGAATGGCTTGAGAAACACAACGAGTTCAAGGAAGGCCTCCAAATTCTCCAGACCTTAATCCAATCTGTGGGATGTGCTGGAAAAACAAGTCCTATCCATGGAGGCCCCACCTTCAACTTACAGGCCTTAAGCCTAGTTCACACGGGTCAAATGTCAGACAACATTCATTAAAAATCGTCCAACATTCGGTCCGTATATATGGCAGCTGGTCGGACATAAGCCAGCCGCTTGGCCGGCTTATGACGGATAAGCATGCTGGAAAACCAGCAGCTGACCGGGTCTCTTGATCACCAAAGTGTTTTGGTGGGGGCTTTCCCCCTGTCAGAATATAAAAGAACAGTAGGGGAGATCTCTGCACTAATATTGGATTGTTTTTCTCGTTTTTTTCGTTCAACCCAGTGGGTTGTGTACCAGGCTTTAAAGGATCTGCTACCTTCAGAGGTCTAGTGAAATCCATGGCTCAACTCGATGGATTATGGTCATAATGTTATGGCTTATTGGTGCATATAAATTTGCTGTGTTTACATCCTCCATGCAGAAATTTTGTCAGATGCTACCTGTGCCTGCACATTATCTTCCCATAGATGTCCGCACTTGTACCACTGAAGTATGAACCCATTCAGGCAGAGTGCCACGTCCAAATTTTATAGATGTCCTTTAAAGTTGAGAGTTACATTTTTTCATGTTGTCCGCACTATGTATTTTAACAATTGTCAGTTGCAATAGCATGCATAAGGCCACATTTTACATACTGGAATAAGTGCTGTTTTTCTGCATTTTTCAAATGCAATTCTCCAGATTCTCATTTACATTGAAGGTGTAATATGGATTTTACAGTACGCTCCCAGTATTTGACCTACTTTGCATTGCATTTCTTTGGATGAAGTAGGCCCTGTTGAGATGTGTTTGCAATTCAGGCACAGGAGAGCGAAGGAAGCCTTTGCTGCGTTTTGTATTGCCCCTAAAGTGTTAATAAACCCACGAACATTCAAACTATATTTAGTAGCACATGCTTGCTTTATTGCTATCAGGTTTTTCATCGGTTCTTTTTTTCAGCATACTAAGGACTTGAAAAACCTGTCCAATATATTTTTGTCTATAGGGTGATTTTACTGCCTTGCAGGGCCTCCCTGGAGGCCCAGTGTAGCTGACCTTATGAGCGCTCCTGTACAGTTCAATAGATGTAAGCAAAGAAGCTCTGTGTGCCGACAAGTTTGGCACAGTAAGCCCCAACCCCGTTCAGTCCACCAGCACTTACATCGGTGGCTGGTTCCCTTCTATGAGAATTAGTGCTGCACAGTTGATCAGCGTTTCCCCAACAGAGCTAACACTCTGAGGACTCACTTTATTTAAGCCAATGTTAATATGGACACTATACAGTAAAGATGCATTGAAATTTCGGGGGCCGAAACATATCAGCTGAAAATGGTGTTTTCGGCATTCTGCCGTTAGAGAAAAAGGTGCCGACAAGGGAGCAGCACGCGATGTGCTGTGATTTTACCACAATTTTAGCCTGGATTCATACTGACGTGGTATGCATGAAACCGCATGCAATCCACACAGGAATCGCAGCACATTCCTGTGCAAATTACATGCACTGTCTCTGGGGTGCGATTTGAGCCATGGATTTGTATGGCTCAAATTGCACCGCATTTGCACCAAACTCGTGCAGGACCCTTTTTTTTGTTCGCACCACTTTGATTTTTTTTGTTATTATTTACATCCGTGCGATCTGATTCTGCAAATCGCAATGCCTTTTAAATACCGATTTTGAGGTGTCATTCACTTAACATACACTCAATACAATCGATTCGCATGAATGGGTTGCAATTTTGATGCGCTGCGGAATCCGCAGCAAATTAGCTGTGAATTTGCACCGCATCTAGTGTCAACCGAGGCTCACTATGCTTATGGTGTGTTTTTCATAGGTCATGTGATTCAAAAACCGCATCAAAAATGTAACACGGGTACATTATGGATGTGTTTTCAATTATATATAAAGAAAAAATCATATTTAAAAAAAAAATGTAATTTTTTGTTTCGGTTTTGGCACCAAAATTTCCATTCGGTGCACCTCTACTATACAGTATATAGACTATAGTACTGAAAAAGAAAAAGCTGGGTAATAAAATGTATTATTTGTTTCTAACCATTCTGCTGGTTCTCTGCTGCAAGAAGCTGGGTAAGGAGGGACCAGCAGAACTATGAGAACAAGGCACAAATGCACTGTACAATCAACGCAGATTGGATCATGGAATATGTAGTTCTGGCGTAGATAGTCATTAATTATTTATTGACATGCACTGTCCACTCCCTGACCAGACGTTGAGGGAAGTGCTTAGTGTTTGCACAATGGAGGTGATGTGCTGTAAAGTAAAAAAGTTTTTTGGGGGGCCCAATAAAGAAAACGATGATATAAGTGAAGTTATTTACATGAAATGATAAGAAATCTGAACTATTAGCCCCCGTTGACATTGGCGCGATTTGACATGTCAAATCGCATGCCAAATCGCAAGCTATTGCCGGCAACGGTACTGTCCCAATCGGTGCGACAATGACTTTGCGGTACGCACCGATTTCCAAAAGTAGTTCCTGCACTACTTTTGGCAACTTCAGGGGCAATTTCAATAGACATCTGTGCATGAGATGCACAAATGTCTTTCAAATCGCCATTGAACTCGCACTGAAATATGGGTTGAAAAATGGTGCGAGTTCAGCTGAGCTTGCACAATTTCAAACCCGCGTTCCGTGTGAACGAGGGCTGAGATGAAGACTTAAAGCGTAACTCCACTTTTGTTGAGAAAAAAACATTCCCCACTGGGTGATCAATGTACATTGCAAGGATTATAACAAACTGTGTTGCAGATTACTACCTTTTGTTATTCTGAAGAAATCCCTGTGTGTTTCTCTGTGCCTCTCTGCTAAGTGGGTCTAATGGGAGTGGTTTCATAATTATCTGTCAGCTGTGCAGCTGGCAGAGTACTAATGAGGAAATCTGCTGGGCCAGCATCCCTTTCGACGTGTTCCTGCTGGAAGTATCTCTCCAAAAATGACATTTTTGTTGCAGGGGATGCCTGAAATCTGACTTGTATCTTAGGCAGACTTCTGGGAAAATTGGTGAGCCAATCACACAAGCAGGAAATGATGTTTCTGGAGAGTGGTCAGTACACATTCTATGTACAGAACAACTCCAGGTAGCCATTTGCATTGCATTATCAGAAAATCGGCTGCAGATTGAAAAGGAAAGGTAATTTTTAATAACAATCAATATGATTTGTGTTGCAATTATATCCACTATATTATTTTCTCTTTATTTGCTATTTTTTTCCCCACCGAAGTGGAGTTACCCTTTAATGTTATCTTATAGAGTGGATTCACAGAGATCATATAAGCAGGATGTAGTCTTCACTTCCTGCTACGAGCCTAACAATATTTTTTCTTCCAGATGGTACATCCAAAAACAAAAGCATATGGCTAATCGCTTTGCTGTGTGTTCTTCTTAAAGAAATACATCTTTGTTCATATCAATGTGCGCTGCGAAGCTCAAACAAAAAATATTGGGTATGGTTTGTAAATAGACAAGACCTTGTGTTCAATTAAGATGATAAAAAAACTTGGAATACATCATGAGAATGGCTCAATAAAAGTAACAAAAGACACATGTTCTTCCTTCCGTTAGTCACATCAGCACCTCATGGGGATAAACTTGTCTATCTGCACGTCTCTGCTAACACAACCATCAGTAACGCATTAAAAAAATGTCGAAATGAGATATTTGGACAATATCAAAAAGTCTACTATACATATTTCCTGGTAAAGGTTTAATTACCCATAATGACCAAGAACAAATACTCTCAAGAGAATCCACAACAAAAGTTAGTGACGTTTGAAATAATGTTGACCCTTGAAAATGTAGCTTTTTAAAGGACGTTCTTCATTAAAGTGGAGCCCCAGGAAAACGGATAAATGCAACTGGAATGTGTAGTGCATAAACATATATATGTATATATATTTTATATAATATATATAATAAACTGTGTGTGTGCGTATATATATATATAAATATATATATATATATACGCACAGGTATATGCAGCACAGAACGGTCCAGGACCCAGCTCAACTTGTTGATTGGACAATATTTGAGTATCAGAACACTGATGGGGTTATTCTTCTGCTCTCCCCTTCTGTATGCATGTATGAGCTTAAACTGCCAGCACTGAGCGAAGCAAGAGTGATTTTGCTGAGATAATGGTTGCCTGGGGTACCTGTCCCTTATTCCAGCATTTTGTTTATGGGCTCACAGGGGAGGTATTCACAAATTAAATGAATTTTGCATTTGTCTTCATGATAGATTAGCAAATGATGTTGCTTTGTCCAAATTGGCCCCAGTATGGGTATGCATGAATGTGAGTTAAGGACCTTAGATTGTAAGCTCCTTAAGGGTAGGCACTGATGTGAATGCACAATACATATGTGGAGCACTACATAAATTGATGGTGTTATATAAGTACCTGTAATAAATAAATAAATATGACAGTCAAATACACACACAGGTACAAATACACTTTACATATTGATTTATAGCTGGGGCAGGCAACCTTAAGAGAAGTGAAAGATCACCGGGCACAGTGTCGCCTCCTCAAACCTGATTTAATCCTCTAATTGCCATACTACTGTTTCACAATTGTGTGCACTTCACAGCAATAATGGGTTTAAATCAGGTAGTGAGGAGGCTGCACTTGTGAATGAGCCCTTAGTTGCATTCCGCAATGGCACCCTTCGGGCTCGTTCACACGCAAAGTTGAGGGGGGGGGGGGGTGGTAAAACCCTGCGGTTGAATTTACTGCCCCCTATTCCCTACCCCCTTTAGCTGCTGAGGCAGCAGCCAAAGGTCTACACATGTCACAAAAGGGATTAATCCCCCTGTTGCTTTTGGTGGGTGATAACGCCTGCCAATCGCAACCCATTTAAGTAAATGGGGCCACTCTGCAAGCACCACACAGCTGAATGCTTCTGCGGGGTACAAGGGCTTAAAGCGGTTGTATCCCCTAAAATGACATTTTTACCTACAGGTGAGCCTATAATAAGGCTTACCTGTAGGTAAAATTAATATCTCCTAAATCTGTACGGTTTAGGAGATATTCTCACTGCAAGTACCGCTGACATCAGCAGGTGCATGCACGGTGATATCCCGGCGAAGACCCGGCGCACATCGCTGGACCCTGCCAGAAAGTCCACCGTAAAGACGGCTACATTTCGTGGCTCCAGCCACTCACAGCGCTGGAGCCACGTACCTGGAAGGATCCACAGAGGGAACATGTCAGCTTCCATCTCGGGGACCAGGTGGACCTGCAGGAACTTCATTCTGAGGTAAGTATTTCATAATAAGCTAGTATGCGGTGCATACTAGCTCATTATGCCTTTGCCTTGCAGGTTTTTTTTTCTCTAAGGTGATACAACCGCTTTAAAGCAGGTGGTGAAAAAGAAACACAATGCTGCCTGCTTTAACCCCTTGTTTGCTGTAATGCACAAGGTTGCAGGGCATTTGCAGAGTGGCCTCATTCACTTGAATGGATTATGCTTGGCAGGTACTACACCCACCATCCCTAAGGGCCCGTTCACACCAGAAACTGCACATAACTGTGCGTTTTTCTGACTATATGTTTACATACATTTTAAGCGTGTTTGAAGCACGCTTGACATGCACTTGAATGCGTTTCGCATTTCTTTTGTGCTGCGTTTAACACTGCTTTTGCAGTGCATTTTTCTATACATTTTTGAGCTTGGCTTTCTTGGCTTAAAGGGGTGTGGTGCAATGCATTTGAAGCACGTTTGTAGCGTGTTACCTGCATTTGCAGTGCAGAAAAATGCAGCATGCTCTACTTTTTTTTTAACTGCGTTGAACTTCTCTGCAATGGTGTGAACAATACCCATAGGATTACCTTGATTTTGGTCTGTCTATGCAGTTGGAGCGCAGTTAAAAATGCATCCAACTACGTTTGGCATGAAAGGGCCCTTAGGTTGTTTTCACACTGAGGTGCTGAGGCTTACCTTCACTGTGGGTGCAGCGCAGTGCATTTGTAACTTTCCTGGGTTAACTGCACTTTGCCATAGACTTCTAATATATCCTGCAGGTGTGGTGCAAATTCTGAAAGCGCACCAAAGCTCATGCATTCAGAGAGTGCACCAAACCCGCAGGATACATTATAATGTCTACGGCTATGTGCAGGAAACTCACAGGAAAGCTGCAGGTACACTACACTGCACCCGTGATGTGGGTAAACCGCAGAACATCAGTGTGTAAGCAGTCCTATACTTTTATGCCCGTGTATTACTGGCCTGAAGATCTCTTCTTTCCTGCTACTGGCACCACTCCGGGAATAAGAGATGGAGTGCAGTTAGTATTACTCCGCGATGTACTGAAGCCAGCACTACAGAGGAGGCATCAGCTTATGCGTCTCTTGCTCTCTACTACAACTTTACAAGTAGTCCCTCTGCATTGCACTCTGATGCTCTGGGATGGCGGGTCAGCAAGACCAGACCGTGATCTACCAGTCAGCTGGCCGATATCTACTGGTAAATCACGATCTACAGGTTGCTGACCCCCGCTTTAGAGAATTGTATGCCCTGCTCACTTTTATTTGTTAGTGCAACTCCCAATGACCTACCTAGCATGCATAAAAGTATACAGTTCTTACATCCTCATTACTCCTGTACCATGTGATCTGGTGTGGGCAAACACACTGTGTTTGCGACCTGCACTTGGGGGGTCATTAACTTAATACTGACACCTGCTGCAGATCGCAAATGTGAAGCGTTTTGAAGGCGAATGGGAAACACACACGGAATGCAGGTTTCCCGCACCACATTCTGGTGTGAGTAGGCCCTTATATAACTTTTAACATTTAAAACGAACCTTCGCTCACTTTTTATAATTTAAATGTACTCCTCCTGCCCCCTTTCTACAATTTGCAACCATTTTTGTTCTCTTATGGAGGGCAGCCCTTTTCTCTGAGGAGTAAAGCCTGGTTTTCCACATTTCTTGCCTAGGTGAAAATGACATATCCCCCTTGCCCAAAGCCTCCTAGGACAGCAACAGCATGCATGGAGGCATCCAGGCTGTGCTGAACACACTGCACATGCACAGTGTAGCTTCATTAGGAAGTTGGCTGCTGTGACTCAGAAGATACACCTGGCCTCCTGATGATGTGTAAAGGTAAAATATTATCCTGCGCTAAGCAAAAAGTGAAAATAAACAGGTAGCTGCCACACAACAAATCAAACTATTTGTAGACAGACATTAAAGTGGTTGTAAAGGTACATTATTTTTTTAGAGATCTTCTATATATAGTAGTAGTCCTCCGGTCCACATAGAAGACTCAGTGTCGTCGGTTGAAGGATTACTTCGATGTGACACGTACACGTCACACAAGTCGTGTCGGACCTACGGAGGTACGTACGACAACGACAGGATCCTCCGAAACCCGTTCCCCCTATACAGTAAAAGTGGATCCGTTCTTTACACCTTTTGGTCCGAAATGAGGAGTCTCTTTTCCCGACGGGAGGTATTCTCTTGTTTTTACCAACGTTTAACATCTTTCCCCCGTCCTCCTCATGTAAATTTAATATTTTTCACTCGCTTC